>JAQFZU010001651.1:0-12290 GCA_034696185.1 Henia vesuviana | reverse complement strand
AATATGAATTTGAATGATTTAAAGAGAAGGAAAATTATTCATGCATTTGTTTGCGGCGATCATAAATGCCTGTCATTACAAGTTAAATTGAATTTTGTTTTATTCTCGTCCGCATTTTCTTCAAATAAAATATTTTGCAGAAATGCGCATTCTGGGAATACGAGTGCGTGTTGATGCCTTTGTCTTTGCTAATTGCCTTTTCTAAAATTTAATGAAGGAAATTATGTTGATCAAAACTTACGCGCATAAAAACGGCAATTACATTTTATGTCTATAAGTAAAACTGTTTTAAATTCAATACTGCGCGCCAGTTACGTAGATGAAAAATTATAATATTTTATTTTATTAATTTTTTTTCTTTTATTAGATAAGCCGATTTTTTTCGACACACTAAAACCCGATTTAATTTTCTCTCTTCGTTTTTTCGTGCACATCTGGACTTTTGCTATATGCGTAGATGTCGTCATGGTAACGTTTCTCACATCCTTCTGGTGAGGATCATGTCGCTGGCAGGACAATGACCAATCCGGTCCTTAACGTTTGCTCATTTTCTGTTAGATTTGTAAGGGATTATATGTGGATTACGGATTACATGAGAAGATGATGTTAATTAATTAGTCGAAATACTTCAAAGTTTAGATTACTTTAACATTTCCTTATCAAAGACTATCGGAAAACCGTTTGAATTCACTAATTCGCGAGCCTTTCACGATTAAATAGCAAAGTAAACACTTTATAACATTTCGTGAAAGATATTGTTTGGTTGAAGAAGATAAATCGAGCTGAACACCGACTTTAATTACTGAAATTACTTTCTAATTAATTGGTTATTTATTAATTAATGAACCTTTTACAAAAAAAAAATTAAAAGGAAATGCTTTATAAGTATAGTGCACGACCCAAATTGAGTTAATTGTCACCATAAAAATATACTCAGTAAATGAAAGCATCAGCTCTCACTTGATTAATACGAGTCTATTTTTTTAACCAATACTACTGGAAACTCGAATTTCTTCATCCGAAATGTTAGCTGATGTGAAAAAATAGTAGATTGTCACAGTAACAAGAAATGGGTATAATGATAAATGTGTGCGCGAAATATGAGTTTAAGCTCTTAAAATTGCCTTGCCGTCACGTTGAAAACAGAACAAGTCAATGTTATTATGTATGATTATTTATCATCTGTTTTTCGTAAGTTTTTATTTCGGTAATATCTTTTCATCCGATCGATCATCGTCCACTTGGATTTTACAGTCCAGTGCGTAGTTTATATCCCTCAGGTGGAAATTTCTCGATCGAACGATGGACTTTGGAGATTGATGGGTGTTAATTAAGATTTAATGAACTGATAAGTATAGTCGAGATTGAAATTAGAGGAAATAAGTAAGTAAGGCCAACATGCAAAAGGCAACTTTAAAGAACTAATAAAAAGGTCACGGAGAAATTTAAAGCGAACCGAAAATTCCCGTCCTTCTTTTGTACAGTTGTAAAAGTTGCCAGTCAGCTCTTGACGTATCGCTTTCATTTATTCTCGAGCTATTTTGTTATGTAGATTCTCTCATTTTTGTTTGCAATATGGCTTTTATGTTTGTCTACTCTAGTCTTGATACTTAGTGCTGGTGTTGATTTTCTCCTTCGCGTTGTTCTCTCACTAATAAAATTTCTCATTTTTCTATTTCTCACGCGTTTATAACACTCGTATTATACTTTTTTGCTTAGTTAGCAGACTTCTTTCGGCACTTAAACCATTCTGTTGTCGTTACGGTGAAAAGAGGTGTAATTACGCAAATTAATTGATAATATTTTTAACAAAATATTTTATAAGGTTTACGGATCATTATACACGGTTGGCAAATTACGGGTGTGGACATGGAATTACCCATTATAAATTGTTACATTATGTTTATTTGGCATTGTAAAACATAATTTCTACTTTTATAAAAATTTGTTATCATTAATTATGTCTTTTCCCTGATTCCCTCTTGCAATATTTATGTCGCATGTCACGCAAACAACAATTAAGGCCATGTCCCTGGGATCTTTAAGTATTATTAAGCTTGATGCAAATGAAAAATGATGATTCATAATTTCATTACTTTATTTTTTAATGTTTGCAATTATTTTTAAAAAAATATTAATAAGGTTATATAAAAAGCTAACATTAGTCGTGGTGGAATAAAATCAATAGTGCGCAGCTGATGCTGATTCTATTTTTATACATTACAGACGATCCTTAACCTTGCGTTACCCGGGGTTTTAAGAGTGAGACATTTAAACAAGATGCTCTTTATCGGCAACAAATTAGTTCAATTTGAATTTATTTTCAATTGGTTCAATTACAAGCACGTAAAGGATCGTGAAAGAACAACATTTCAGCTTTTTTTGTGGTGAGATGGGAATTGTTGAGTTTCGGTAAAAGGTTTGAGAGTTAAAAGAACTTCAAAGGAATCCAAATTACTAAATGCTGATCACGTCGTTCAATCGAGATATAAATAGCTCTATCTGTGGATCGAAATGCGCGCAGTCGCGACTGAATCTTAAATGCACTTTACAATTACATCGGGACGAATTTTTTGGCAAAGAGGAAACGGAATAAAAAAAAAAACGTTTCGAGTTATATTTCAGAAAAGCAATTCACTAGTTTAATAAATTCTTTGCTTTCATTGCAGAGAAAGTGAAGTGAAAGAAATTGATATTCATGCAATTGGAAACAAGGTTTGATGGGTCACGATTCTTGCGGTTATCAGTGCAGTGATGGCAATGAAATATGTAGATGAAAGCAATGAATGGCTGCAGCGTAACTTTTAAATTCAATCTACGTGAAACGAGCGTCAATGTTCAACGATGTACAAATTATTAGTATAGTTGGATATGGTCCAATCTGTTTAAATTGTTTTCGCAATTAAGAATATCGCTGATAAAAATTAATTTCGAATAAAATAGAATGAGGGAAGTGGAAGCTATTAAGCAATTGAAGGGCACAACATGTTGAAGCTAGAAATTAAACACGCTACAGTCGACACAAATGTAGAGGAATGAATGATGCTGATAAAGATTTTTATAACTAAACGCCGAGTTATTAAAATGAAGGATTTGGATGAA
Organism: Henia vesuviana; assembly: GCA_034696185.1. NCBI lineage: Eukaryota > Metazoa > Arthropoda > Chilopoda > Geophilomorpha > Dignathodontidae > Henia > Henia vesuviana. Next base: position 9,188 of record JAQFZU010001651.1, on the reverse strand, counting down.
ATTAGAATATAAAAATTAAGAAAGTTTTGCCAGAATTAATAAATGAGTTGCACAAACGTTTAAATTAATTGGTGAATGAGGCGGAGCTTCGAAGAAGAGACGGAACCAACAATTCATTCACTACTTTTACTCTGACTTAACGGTTATGGACTAGTGCTAATTAAATTGAATTTATGACTTTCATTTTATGAGTTGCAGTCAACGATGGCGTCCTTTGGTTCGTCACTCGAAAAGAATAAAAAAAATGTCATTGTGCAACCTTTGCAGCCTATTACTTTCTGGTTTTATTGCACGCTTTTGTGACTTTATTTCATTAATAAAAGAGAAATTTTGTTATTTCTCAGTATTATTACAAGTTTATTGCACTCATTTAGTTTAAAATGTATCTTGAGTTTTTTACTCAGTTATTTGTTTTATTGCTTTACGATTTATTTTTAGCCAAACTGGACGGTGTGAAGACGTACATGAGAACTCGCCGTGTTCCTGCCCACATACAAGTAAAAGTGATCAAATGGTTCGATTATTTGTGGATGACGCAAAAATCGAGCGACGAGGAGAAGTCAGTGGGATGCTTGCCCGACAAATTAAAGGCTGAAATCGCTATACACGTGCATTTGGATACTCTTCGTCGAGTGGAGATTTTTCAGAATACGGAGGCCGGATTCCTGTGCGAGCTCGTCCTCCGACTCAAGCCAGTGCTCTTCTCCCCAGGAGATTACATATGTAGAAAAGGTAAAAAAAAAATTTAAATTGAAATACCTAAGGGGATATGGCTATTTTCATTCTTGTCAATTTAATTCAAATCACTTTTTCAGTTTTTACTTTTTATGAAAATCCATTTGGGGTTTCGATTGAGTAAAATATAGATTTTTTTTCTTTTAAATCTTAAACAAAAACGTTGTTCATAAAAAAGGGAAATATAAAAAATTTATAATGTAAATTGAATTTGTTATGCTTTCCTTAGACTGTTAAATTGATTCGCTCGAATGGTGGCTTAGGTGTAAATGAAAATCGGTGACAGGCTTTGTAATTCAAACTGATAAAGAAGATAAGTTTAATAAAAAGCTGGAAGTTAAAAATTTAGATCTCGAGTGCCTACATTCAAAAGACATCATTGTTTCAAATCTGATTTTTTTTCTCAATAAAATAACTGAAAAACATTTTAGTTTTCTGTAGTGTTATTTGAATATATAAACTTGAATATTGATCGAAATGTCTGCTGTGAATATGTTGATAAATATAAAACGAAAGGAATTACAAATATTTGAGCAGACAAAAACGTAGGAAACCTAGAGTACAAAAGTTTAGAAATAGAAAAAGAAAGAAAGAAAAAAACTCAAACATGATTTAAATTGTGTTCAACCGAGTGCACACATATAAATCTCTTGGTCAGTTTATATTTGTCTTTGTTTTGGCAAATTATTACATTCAAATTATGTTTAACTTGTCACGAATAATTAATTAATTTGAATTTCAATACGACTGAGTGATTTATTGTCAAACCCCTGGTTTTGGAAAGGTTTAACTTTCTAATTAATTTGCTGTAAAATTTGCTTGAAACCAGATTCTCGGCGCCGGTTTTACTTATTCCCAAAGACTAAGGACGAGGAAAAAAATTAAAGAATTGTAAAAAAACGCAATAAAAGAAAATAAAATCCAGACAAATACATGTTCATGGATGAATGTGTAGCTAAAAGTATTGTAAATATTTGCATTCTAATCTCATCGCTTATGTTAAGCCAAATTTATAGCTTTTAAACTAATCGATTATTCTGAATTGTGGTTCACTTTATTAATGTTGTGGTTTCAGCAGGCTGGAAAATGTAGGCACAGCACATTACAGCCCCAACCAATGAAGCTATGAGGTGGAAGAACTAAAATTCCCCATTTTTTAAAATTTATTTATCGATATTTTACTATAAATTTTGCAATATAAGTTTAATGTTTGAAATTTTTCTAGAATATTAGATCAATGCACTAACTCTAACTGCAGGCTAAACTATTAAATTTTACAACATTTCTTTTATTTTTGCTGCGTCATCATCAACTACGAAAGAACTAAAAATGAAACAACACACATGTACATAAAATTTTTTTCTACCTATTATTTGCGAATTGCGATAAGCCTTAAAGCAACGACAAACGGTATAAATTCTTTAATTAGATGAATAGATACGTACTTTAAAGATGAACCGATATTTCAAGTACACTGGAAAAGTCGCATAATTTCACAAATTGATCCTTGAGAAAAGGGTCTTTAATTTGCTTCATTCAGATAGCATAAATATTTTCCTGAATCATTTATATTAAAGTACCCTGCACTTTACTATAATGAGATATTCAGTTTTTGCATTTTAAAATTTTTTAACTTAGTTTAGATCTCGTCTTACCTTTTCTATTTTCACTATTTATCTTTATGGCATACACTTAAGCACTACTTTCATTTTCAAATTGATAACTGCTTATCAATGAAAAACTGATAAAAACTTAAGCAGATTAAATCCGCATAAAAATTCATTAAAAAAATATTGAATTTCAAGTTTTGCAATGCATTTCAACTTGCACTTTTCAATTTTGCAGAGTACAAATCAAATTTTTTGTATTGTATTCGTGGAAGTGACGGTATCATAACTTTTTCAAAATCGTTGTGAAGATGAAAAAGAATTCATTAAAACTGAAGCTAAATATAAACAATATCAAGTCGGAATTATTTTTATTTTAAAATTATGTAGAAAATGGCAGTGAAATGATATCAGATAATCTGCTTCTACATGTAGTATATTATGCAATGATTTCAAATTTAGCAGTGAATTAGTAATGATCCCCAGACTAGATCTAACATCGCTTGGCAGATTTCCAAGTCTGTCCACCGAGAGTTAGACTAAACGACAGTAGTGGTATTTACAGTTAGATTGAACATTAATAAAGGTTGAGATTTATTTTTATTACTGCTATTCTATTATGAAATTTCCTATTATTAGAAATGTCAAAAATATTTTCGTATGAAAGAAATAAACTTCGTATTGTAAAAAATTTTAATAAATTTTTCGTTTGTTATAATTTAACTACTGTTTAGTAATAATCAAGTGAAAGCCGTTGCTTGCCTTTTTTATATTTAAACTCATACTTAGATATTGATGATTTGTTCACAACTGCAGCAGCGCTTCCAAAAAGTGAGGATAGGAAAGTAAGAGGGAATGGATTTAAATAATTCAATTTGTTAATAATTAATGAGTTAAAAGTTATTTTTGAGATTTCTACAAATATAATTATTTATTAATCTACTCAATGCAGTTGAAACATCAATTAATATCTAAATAAATTTCATTTACGAATCGCTTTTAATTATTAATATAATATCAATTTCTGTTGAATTGAATTGAACAATTGAATTAGACTTTTTCTTCTCGGATTTTACTTTTTTATTACACATTACAGCTTCTTTTTCTTTTTAAAAGGTGAAGTTGGAAAAGAAATGTACATCGTAAACCGTGGACGTCTACAGGTGGTAGCAGATAATGGGAAAACGGTATTAGCCACCTTAAAAGCCGGTTCTTATTTCGGGGAGATCAGCATCTTGAATATGGGCACGGCGGGGAACAGGAGGACGGCCTCAGTCCGCTCGGTCGGCTATTCGGACCTGTTTTGTCTCTCTAAGCAGGACATGTGGGACGTTCTCAAGGAATACCCGGCGGCCAGAGTGCGACTCGAGGCGATTGCCGTAAAAAGACTCGAGAAGTACCGAAAAGCACCGCTCGAGAAAAGTGAGTAAACCGAAAAAAAGAAAGTAGAACATTAATTGATAATGATAAAATTCAAATTTGCATTCTATTTTCGCAAATAACAATAAAAAATTAATAATCTATTTTTTCCTAAGTATTTATTTACCTGATTTTTTTTAGTTGTTTATTTATTCGTAACGGTATTTAATTATTTGTTTGACTATCTTCGAGGAATTTGGCCGCAGGAATCCATTTTGGGCGTGGAAAAACAGTTTATTGTGTGTACACTAATCCTGTACTAAAATAAACTAGCCATGAAAAGTTGTGAGCTTATTTTAAGTATAGTTGTTGTAATTGAAAGGAAAGAAAAAGAGATGGTGATCGAAAAGGAAGTTTTGTATTTTGATCTTTTTTTTTAATTTTTATTTTTAATTTTTAATTTTAAAATTACAATTACATGAAACAATTTAAATGACGTTAAATGTCCACTTACCTACTTGACACGTGATTAAATAAAAGGATAAACCGCTCATTTTTAATTTAATTTGCTTAATGCATCAATCAGTTTTATCTTGTTTTATTTAACGGGATGAAATTTATTTTTATTTGAGTTTACGTAAGTTTGACTTATTTTAAGTTAATCGCAACAAATTTAATTTAGTAGTTAGTTATTAAAAATGTATTTTGCACTTGTCCATCTTTTTTTAAAAATGAAATTCGTACAACAATTTACATGACATATATTTTGCTGCTTGAATCGAAATAGTTCAGTAGTTGGTACTGTAGCTTAACTGCGTCATGTTGCGAAATTTCAAGTGCCTGTGGTTATATTAGTGGCTGGCAAAATTTAATTAACCTGTCATGCCTAGCAACTGTTGCTACGTAGAATCCTTAGTATCTTTTGTCTTATTTTAAATGGAAAGGAAACGCGATTAAAATCGGAGCTAGAAATGCTTTGGCATGATTGATATAGTGATATTTGTGTAAAAGACATTTTAAAAACGGAAACTCTTTCGCATCTTCTTCAGTGTGCGGACGTACTCTAAGGCCAGCGCTGTCCAAGAAACAGCCCTTGTTCCTGGCCAATGATGCCGCGAAGTTGACTGATGACAACGCCACGGGTTAGTTGGCTGTATCTACCTTCTCCTTCATTTAGTTGCAATAAATTATGAAACAACTGCGTATCGCATTAACTTGTTCTCTACACATGCCATCTATTTTTTTTTCTCGGTTTGTGCTAGCATTACACATCAATAAAGCGCGAATGCGACTCATTTGTAATTGGAAATTACTAAAACATGTTAAATTATATCACACGAACAATTACAGTTCTTTTGTTTATAAATAAATAAATAATAAAATGAAGCATTTAATAACAAATTGGAATAACAAATTAAAAAATAGAAAATTTATATTTTTTATTGCATTCAAATAATTTGTTTGAAATTAGTTTTCACAATATATTAATTTGGTACGCAGTAATTTGTACGATGGAAACAGAGCGTTGTTGTGGTAAATTGTTTTGTGGTGTTGTGCGTGTCTCTCTTTCTTTTTTTCAGTAGCTTTTCCCTCCTTTGAAACTAAAATCCGAGTAGTAAACTACACAAAAACACTTGTGTCGATGTGAAAAAAAGAGAGATCAATCTTTAGCATCACCTTCGCTTTGCTTCTTTCAAATCTCTTAACCTTTAAAGGTATTTGTTTCCTTTCTGTTTCAATTTTATAGTCAAAGTTGCAATGTGGAAAAATGTATTGAAAGTAATTTTTAAAAAATGGAAAAAATTATTTATTAATGTGAAAATATATTTATTTCGTTCAAGTTGCCATGGGTCGGAGTCTGAGCACGCCAGGTCTCGTAGAATCAAAAGGGCGTGTCCCGTTGGAGGATATGGCATTAGCCAGTCCAGACGAAAATAGCCTGACATGTGGAAGAGATTCGCCCGTAGCATCAACCAGCGGCGCCAGCAGCGCTGAAGGTGAAGCTGCAGCGAGACGTGCGGGTCTGATAATGGGCCCGAACGTCCTTCCTCACTTGCTACCACCTGTGTCTCGTTTGGGGCAACGAACTGACTTTCTGTCGGGTGGAAGTGGAGGAGGAGTCCACCTGTTGCTCTCGCCAGGTGGGTTGTCGGCGTCAGTCGAAGTATCGCCGGTGACAGAATGCACGGGACTGAGTCCAGCATCTACGGGTACGAGTGAACACGCTCTACTCTCTGTTCCCACGACGACGATGACACCGTCTCCAGGCGGCGGGTCGCTGCATCAAGAACTCGTTGCCGAGATCAAGAGGTTACGTGAGCGACTTGTCACCTTGGAAACGGAAAATGCAACCATGAGCTATAAACTGAGCCAGCAGCAGTGGGAGGTGGAGCATCGCCTGGCTGAGATCGAAATGCACATTTGCGGCGGCGGCAGCAGCGCCGATAGCGCCGCCAGCGCCGACGACAACAACGAGAGGAATAGAGAGTCTATCATCTGATCGATCGATTTGATTTTATTTTATTCACGTTTGGTTTCGTGTGATTTGATTAACAAATGCCAGTTAATGACGCACCACCCCCTGCCACTCTGTGTATACTTACCGATGTACTCGTGTGCAGATTTGCTGCTCTGCAACAAACAAATTTAAAAATAATTTAGATTTTAAACAGTGATCTGATCTTTAGCACAAACAGGATTCAGTGATTTTGCGGCTGAAGATGCGAGTTTTTTAAGAAAAAAAAAATAAACAAAATAATTAAAAAAAGATAAATTATTACTTAACTAACAGAAGAAAAAAAATAATTTTTGAAAATATATTTCAAAAAGTACAAACTACTTGGCAAATTAACAGTTCTTCTAATTCTAATTTTTAATTGTTTTGTCTTTGCATTTGTTTTCTAATTTTTAAATTTTTTTATTATATTCGTTTTTCGCATACTACATACTTTGTGATCACAGCAGAAAGATAATTTACTAAGTTTTTCATTTTCAATTCTTGTAGGTTTTAATTTCAAATATAATTAGATTTTTGGGGATGTGGAAATTAAAAATGTATTTAAAAAAAAAACCCAAAAACAGTAAACAACATTCCTGTATTTTTAAAAATGGTGCTAGTTTAAGATAAGGTATATTTGTAATTTCCTGGGTTGCAGATCATATTGTGTAAGTCTTAACACCAATCCCACGTGCAATTTTCAACAAATATTTTCTTAAATGATTGTATTCATTTGTTTATTTTAATTTATTTTTCTATACTGCTCTTTTTGATATACTTTTACATTATTTTCCTTGTGATGTAGAATGATTAATTCTATCAATGAGATGGTAATTTTTCATAATTTGAGAAGCTCTCTTTTTACTATAGTATTTCATTCCTTCTCTTACCACTAATTAATCTCTTTCTAATATTAACGTTTTCTCGTCAACTCGTTTTTCATAATCCCATTTGATATTTTCTCATGTTGCTATCACTTGTCATTAGGAACGAATTTTAATCCAACATTCCATTCACTTTTCTTCTACTAATTTTGTTTAGAACTTATTAATAAAACATTTTAAAAAATATCTGGATTATTTTTTTTTTTATAAATGACAAAGATTGAACAAATTTACATTTGTTTTTATAGTCACAACGGATGCAATGACCGCTTATTGTATGTGTGATAATGCGGTTTGTATCTTTAAAGTTGAAGTTTTACTTTAATGCCAAAATTAATCATTATCTTATTTCTATAGAATTTTTTAATAAAAAAGTAATTTAAGTAAAAAGTAACTTAATTTTTGTTCTTACAGGTATGTTTTTAAATGGAAATAATCTATTTGATTAAAATCAGGCCTCGAGTTTGTATATATATAAAATGAAATTCTATATTGACATCTGAATTCTCATTGTAAACAAAAAGCCATTTCGAGATTACCAAATTAAAATCGATCATATCTTGATCTTAGTATGGAAAACAAAACAAAAAATTACGAACATAACATAAGTTTTCTATAGTATTAAATTTTCTTTACAAGAGTTTACTTATAAATAGATACTTCTACTTTACAGCAATTTATTCTGTACAGGATTCAGTAAAGAAGCTATTCTTGTATAGGTAAGATTCAAATTTGTTGGCTTCGGTTTAATTAAATGAGTAAATTGAGAATTTATTTTTGTACGGACAGAATGAATGTGAAAAAAACAAACGGGTAAAATTAAGCTTTAAATTTTTATAATGTTTTTGTAGTTAATCTTTTCCAAAAAATCTAAATATATAATTTATATTAGTTTTAAATATTAATAGCGTCCGTGCAAAATCAGAATTACCAAAATTTAGCATATTTATGAGGTAACAAATCAAATTGCATCTGCTGCAAATAACTGGAGAGTTCCATACTAAATATTGCACAAACAAAGAATGCCCATCTTGAGAAAGCGTGCATTAATCAATAGTAATTTGTTGTTGGTTAACAAAATACATTAAGGCATCCTGCACATATTTTCGTTTTCAATAAGAATGTAAACATGATAATTTATTTATTCCTTTAAGGACCTTTTTCTTTTTTGATCCATTTAATTTTTTCTTGTCGCAGAAATTTTTCTATCTTCTTCAAAAAGATTCTTTGCAAACTAACAATGGCTGAATGTGCAGATATTGGCGAAAAGGCAAATTCTCTTGCAGTACTGTTGCTGAATGAGCTTGTACTAGAAAAGAAAAATTGAAAACATAATTAAGTTATGTTTGGTGTAAGACTTTCGCATTTTAAATGGATTAAAGCGTTAAATGCTTGATTCTTTTCAGTCAGTTGTAATGCGCTTAAAAGACTTTGTTTTTTGGGATAAAGTAAACACAGTTTGAAGGAAAGAATTTGATAGAAAAATGTTTCTTTCTTAAAAATTCTCTTTGAAACTCTTGTAGAAACTGTTTTATTTGATATTATTTTTAACCGAAAAGAAACTGTGCAGGGACACCACATGTTGTTTTAATATAAATATTTGATTTTTGCTTCTACCCTCAGGTCATTTACTGTACTATGATGACAAAATTAATACAGATGCTTTTGCTTATTTAAGCTATTTACGATTCCGATTAAAAGCAACTTGAAACGCTGTGTTTGCTAATAAGATAAGCTCATAAAATGACAAGATTATGGCAAACTATACTTTCAAAATTTTATTTAAAATTAAAAAACGCAAAATTTACAATAAATTAAAACATTTTTCGATTACAATAAAATAGAATCGGACTGAACTGCTTTAAAAATTGAATGTTTTTTTATTATATTTTTATCACAAATTGTTGACTTGTCATATTGACTACAGCATTGATAAAAGAGCCATAACCTTTGCACAGATATGCCTAAAATTATTTGAAATATGCCACTTGAGCACATTTCTATTGCTTAAGGTCAAATGAATTCGAACTTAACCTGCAGTGCTTGGTTGAGAAAGAAACCAGGAGAGTATAACAAATGGAAGAAAGCTATTCTATTAAAAAAAGA
>JAQFZU010001650.1:0-12295 GCA_034696185.1 Henia vesuviana | reverse complement strand
ATAAATATATTTTATAAAATAATTTTTTTTTTAATTTTAAGTTTAAATAAATTAAATGGAAATTCAGTGCAATTTGTATAATTTCTACATCATTATGATATTTAATTTTATTAAAATACAAATTTACATTTAATTTTATAATTTAATGAATATTTATTAATAATAAGTATGAGGAATGTATCCCTAGACAATTTGATGAATATAAATTACTCTTCGCCGTGAGTTAAAAGTTTGAACACTCAAATGCCTAAAGAGGTATCATCTCGCCTGACTTTTGGTCAATTTCTTGACCCGAGTTATCGATGTTACGTCCAGTGTCTACAGCTGTTTCGCGTTACTGTCAATAAACAGCAAATTGACGTCTCTTTTGATTTGCGTAGCGAAAGAAATAAAATTGACGTTTGATACGCGTAAACATAAAAAGAAAAGGAATGGAAAAATCGAATTTTTTTTTTCATGCATAAGAGGCTTAAGGCGTTGATTCTTTCAGTGATTCTTTTTAAATTTATTGCAGCAGTCGTAACTTACGACTCGTAAGAGAATATTTGGCCCTTTGCCCGCGGACATTAGGTGGGAATGATGTAACTTTTAAGGACGTTACGTGCGTATTTTATGGATTGAAAAATAGCATAAAAAAATTCATAGCCAAAGGATGGATAAGCTCAATATCAGAAATCTTAAAAAAAAATTTAAGTTTTGGAAAGTTCATTGAATATTGAGGTTTATCATTTTAAATGTTAATTTATGATTTATAATTATTAAGATTTATGAATGTCATTTGGGTATGTCTTTTCTGGGAAGCCAATTGGAATTTTTATTGGCGACTGAGAATCTAAAGGAGAGGCTGTAAAATTGCTATTTTTGCACTGTATTTTTGCGACGGGTCGTTGTAAAGTGAAAGCAGATGCGGTGGTTTGGGCTTAGGTTTACAATCCGCATTTCTCTACGAGCTAGAGTTTCACGAGCGTAAATGTGTAGGTGTTGCGAGGACAATCGCTCTCTAAAGTGAAAAGTGTGTTTTAACATGGCTTGGAATCCGTCTCTTGGTACTTCTTATGCATCAAAATAAAAAATGTGGGTAAAATAAATCACTTTTTTTATTTTTATATTTTTAGTTCTGGGTTTTTAAATTTTACTTAAGTCACTGTTGTTATGCTCTTAGATATTGGAAAGTTTTTTGTTTTTAAGTTTTTTTTTTTTTATTTGAAAGTGGAAAGAAATTGTTGTTATTGCTTTTTTTGTGTTTTTAAATGATTATTGGTTTTTTCTTACGTTAATAAATGGATAGCAGCTGCATTTTCTACTGATTTTCTACAAAAATTGAAACAACAGATGGTATCTATTTGATTTTCAATTGGAATATTTGGTGTTGGTGATCTACTGATATTTTCGTACATAATCTTAAGTCAATTTCTACAACATATGTTGTATATTAGATTTATTATACATTTGGTCAACTTAATAATAAAGACCTTGAGATATTTTATGATTAAAAAACTGACCAATGAGACTATACCTTGAAATGATATTAGTATTTGAAGTATTTTTTCATTTGTTTATTAAATTAGAATAAAGATGTGATTAAAATCTTTTATTCAGTTAAAACGAATTGGAGAAACCAATTGTTAAAGTATATGTAAATAGTATTGACTTTAGTTTAGTTGGCAAAACGTCGATAAATTAATCAAGATTTTGCATTGTCAGCGCCCACTAAATTTAACGTTTAATTCAAATATACCGAACTTATAAAATTTCTAATTGAATCAATTTGCAATTAATCTAAAAGAAAAAATATAATTTTCTTTAAAGCAACAAACCTTAGTGAAACTAATTTAATTTACACGAAGTTTCGGTAATTAAAATCGAGGATCAAAATCCACGTAGGACAACAAATGATGACCAGAGGGAGATCAAAGCATCAACCTGTGACTAATGGAAAACAAAATTAACTTTACTTGATTTACAAAAAAAATAAAAAAATAAAAAAAATTAAATTAAATTAAATTTTTAAATAAATACAAGTTAGATGATATTTGCTCTCAGCGAACTGATCCCTATTTTTAATGAAATGAAAATCAATTTTCAGAAATCCCATTTGGAGTTTCTTCATTTCTTCTTTGTTTGTTTGTTATTACATCGAATTTCGATACGGTTGAGCTCAATATTGGGACTTTTTCAAAGGCTTCGTTGCGCAAACAAAAAAGTCGTTCTCGTTATTCATATTCTAATAAACATTGACCTATGCCTGAAGGTTCTAGAATGTTGAAGACTTGGCATTTCTGCTTAACCTTTTTTGAGATCTTATCTTCTTTTTTTTTAATGGTGGATTTAAAAAGTGTTATCGCTTGAAAGGGTCGAGTCACAATTACACCGCTTTTCGAGCGGCTTTTAACCACCGGCTTTTACTTTACATTTACATACTAATTTAGGAGTTTAAAAAAAAATTGAAAATGTGAGAACAAAATTGGCTTTTTTGGGATTATTAAATAATTAGATGAATTAATGAATGACGTAATTGTTGCTAATTAATTTCATAACGAAAGGTTAACTGGAAATGATAAATCGCTTAAGTTTGTATACATTCAAGCCGTTGTTGCGGAAAATTGAAATTTAGCATTAGACGAGCTAGGGGAGCGTTAAATTCCTTGTTTATCTGATTTTCATTTAAGATTAGAGCATTTATAAACAGTAATGTCTATTAGTGGAGTAGAAAATGTTGTTTTAAACTCGTTCTCATCTTGTGTTGTCATCTCTGGAATTGCGCAATTGTACTGCATCATTGGACGGTTACGGATTTAAGGCTTCGCATTCAAATAGATTCAATACAAAAGAAGATTTTTCTTTATTGAAAAAATATAGTCGAGGGAATAATTTCCGGTTTAAGGAAATTAATTTTTTTTAAGATTAAGTAAAGAATAGTTGGAATTTTTTTTAAATAGAATTATTTATGTTTATAAGTTTATTTATTAACGTGTGCGGATGACATTTAATAATTTTCCGATAATGTTGGTGGTGGTTGTTTGACAAATTAACCCCGACTGTATTAGCAAATTTAAACCGGTAAAGCAGTAAAGACTCCTATTTAATCATATGAAACGAGGAAAAGTTCAATTCGATCTGTGTTGCGATCAATATTCAGTTTGCGGTTTTAATAAATCTGTTTTGTTCATTGATTCGTGAAGTCATTTTTTTTAATTTTTTTTTATTTTGATGTTTATCGATTTTTTTTTTGAATTTTTACATTTGTAAATTTTTTTTTTAAAGTGGTAAAAATGATAAAAAAGATTTAGAAAATTGTGAAACAAAAAGTTGAGTCAAATATTGAGTAAAATTGGCTTTTTTTTCCTCTTTAAATGGCCATTTTTTATTTTTTAGATGGAATTTTGATTGCGATATTTTCTTCGGTTGAGATGGATTGGAAATGGTGATTTATGCTCCACTTTAACTTATTCCCGTGCCCACTAACATTCTTTCTTTTACTTCTTTTTTTTTTTAAATTTATTTTGAAAATTATGCTAACGACAATGCAATAATGAAGATGAGCCCCATTTGTGCCAATTTTACGGGACATTAGTTTTTCTCTCATTTCTTCATTTGAATTTCTTACCCAATAAGACATTACCTTTACTGTTTCTTCTCTTTTATCTAATCTTTTAAATGGGTTTTTGCGTATAGTAGATACTAATAGGAATTTATCATTAGCTTGAATTCAATTATTTTATTGCTAATGTTAAAAATACAAAACTAAACATAATTTTATTTATTTAATTGATTAAAAGTTTTAAAATTTAATATTTGTCTCATTTTGTTTTTTATACGATTTTAAATTAATTTTTATTTCTTATTTTTTTCGACTAAAAATAAAAATAAATAAGAGAAATAATTTAAAATTTAAAATTAAAATATTAATAAAATAAATAATATTGGTTAAAAATAACTTCATCTTCAATATAAGTTTTGAAAACTTTTCCTCCATACCCAACATCCCACTGCTCTTTATGAACAAAATTTAGTCCGTTTCGCGATAAAAGATTTTCGACGATAACCGAGGAAAATGAGAAAGAAAATTGAAATGAAATACGTGGCCCGCTGAGGTTTCGCAGGATAAAAAAAAAATATTATTAAGGAAACTGTGGAGGTCACATCCCAATTTGACGACATTTATCCTGCTGAGTTTCACTTTCTATTACATTTTGCAAGGATGTGTAATTCCGCTGACCGCCTACTGTGGCCATCCAAATTGTCTAGTAAAGACTACTAATGAATTTGCATCCGATTAAATAATATTATAATTGGTAGTTTATGTTGACGTTTTAAAACCTTCAAAGTTGAAAAAGTTAGAAATTGACTTTAAAATGTAGCAATGTAAAAATTGCTTGGTAAAGTAGAATAAAATGAATGATGGGTTTTGTTACGTGCGAAAAGTCGAATTATTCAATCGTAACGAGGATATCAAAAAGCAATTGCAGTGCGCGCATGCGCGCATCAAACCATCGTTCTAAAGATGACAGAAGAAATTTTCTGTTTTCCCATTCTTTCTTATTATTCCAGCTATTTTTATCTCTAATACGCTTAGATGCAGCTGTCTAGGAGCATCGTATGCGCTTTCAACAATACCACTGTTATGAGCGACACATTCATCAAAAGAATTTTTTTTTTACTTTTATTTCATTCTCTTATTTTAGAACGAGAATAAAAATAAAAGTGAAAACGTGACTTTTGTAAATGCAGTGATTAAAGAATTCTTTTCGGTCATTTCGACCCCTTTTGCGCTTTTTATTGGCAATGGTGATTGTGTTAAAAGGTATTGCCAGTCGGGACGAGGTCTCGGACCTCTTGTTGACGAGCCCCTTAACACACACTTTTCGCTCGACACTCAAATAGGCGTCAGGAAATGGAATGGCAGAATGGAACTATTGACGAGCTTTTCCTCTTTTACCCACATTGGGAATTGCACCGAGGGACTTTTACGTTCCCATTGCCCAGCTTATTGATCTTTTTCTTTCACTTTTAACCTATTCATAGATTTATTGACACTTTCGCGTTAAAAACTATACATTTTAATTAGGATTCTGAAGTTTTTTTTTTTTTCTTGTTTTTTTAATTAAGTTGAAAAAAGTTTTTTCATTTTGGTTCATGCAAATTTAAAGTTTTAAAATACTTATTAAAAGATGTGATATGCAAATCAGTCTTAAGACTAGGATTTGGTTTCATTTATATTTAATTTTTTTTTTTTTTCGTTTAAAGATGTGATGAAAGTTTTTTTTTTTTAAATGAAGAAAGTGAAACTCGGGTCTAAAATTTCATGGGGTTGAGGTTGACGACTCGGGGGATTCATTCGTTTTGACTTTTCTTTGCCTCGTTATGCACCTGAGGAACACTTGTGAAGAGGTCGAGGGAAAAAGTCGGTGAAGGAAAGCACCGCTGGGAATTTAATTTTGTCGCTGCTTTTACTTTTTTTCTCATCCCATGGATCTGTGCGGACGTTTTTGCTCAAGTCTAATGAACTCAGGAAACTGACATTTTTTATTACATTGAATTTTACTTTAAATTTCTCGAATTTTTTATTTGCTTTTTTTTTCGACAATTTTCATCGTTTCTGAAATTGAAAAAGTTATCTATTCCGTTTACTTATATTGAAGTATTGTTTTTTTTTGTTTGATGTTGTTGTTGAAATTGGGAAAGGTGATTTTGGTAAATGTTGGTGATACGTGCAATCCATCACGTTTTGCTTTTTTTTTTTTTTTTCTTTTTCGTCTTCTTTTGTGCTCGGTTTGGCAATTGATTTCAGCGCAAATCACATTTTATCCTCTTAAGAAAAAAAAAAATTCTTCAATATGTTATACTTCTCAATTGCGCTTTTATTAATCTCCATTTGGAATGTCGCTTAAATGGATTTTTGTTTACAGATATTTTTTATTACTGTTAAACTGTTTTTTTTTTATGACAAAAACAAAGAAATTGCTAACAAAAACACACTTTCGGTTCCTAATTGAAGAAAATTCTCACACAAACCACGTAAATTCCATTAATTTTTTTTAACATTAGATTTTCACTTTTACTTATTCTTAGAACGAACGCACACTTATCCGAAAAAAATATGAAGAATTCAAAACAAAATAACCATAAAATTCACCTTTTTTTATTATTTCACTGTCAAGTGACAGCTTAACGAAGTAGAAAAATGACACGAATTTTTCTCTCATTTTTTACTTCCCACTTCATCACCTCATTTCCAATGCTGACCGTCACTTCTCAGCTGACGACGAGCGCATGATTAAACTTGGCACAGCTTGAAAGCTTCACACTCCACAGCAGCGAATATAAGCCAAACCCCAGAGGCCCGGAGTCAGCATCCGGTCACCGGTCGATGACCAACACTTTCCGGTGTCACGAAATTTTTTCCCCCAATTTCGTAACCTCATTTCGAGTCATTTTAAATGCAAATTGGACATTTTCTTTCCTTATTTATTAAAAAATTTATTTTACCGATTCAAAGAGGAAGGAAGTGTTGGTAAAGTGCTTTTATCTCGTGCTGGGCGCAATGATTCTGTTTTATCGCGTTGGGTGTCACACACCATGAAATTATAGTAGAAACGAAATTGTACGTTGCCTTATCTACTGGAAAACAAGTTTCTTTCTCCCGATTCCTCTTCGACTGTGTCGCATATATTACGTCGTTCTCTTCGCTCGGTTCTGATGAAGTGACCGATAGGCGGGGATCGCTTATTTGGCCCTAATTACACGACTGGGTCTCAGGTTGCGTCTAATTAAGAATGGGAACACAAAGGCCTAACCATTTTCGCTTTCTCGGCGAATTTACTAAACATCAGTTATCTAGTAGAGTAAAAGGCGGAGTTGGGTTGTTGTAAGAGCAATTTGTTGATGTTGTACTGCGAAATGTTTAGCAAATGAAAGCGCAAATGAAATAAATGCAAATTCTCGACTTTAAGAATTGTTGCGAACGTCGATTCGAAATTGTTTTGACTACGAGAAATATCGATCGGGAATGTGATCGATGGTTTTAAATTTATTCTTTGGATCAATTTCGTATGTTGTTTGCTGGAAATCGTTTAGGTGTTTTCAAATGATATGATAATGTATTTTTCTTGTTTCACCTCTGGGTTTTTTTTTGGTGAATAATAATAAGAAAAATACAGAAGAAAAGAATTTTCTTCTTTTTCTATCTTTTTGTTTGAATTTTTCAAAAGGTTTTCTTTTTTTTATTTATTTTTTATTTAAATGAAGTCAATTTTTTTTTTTTTTTTGATCTTCGCATTTTCAACTAATCTTTTGTGAGAAGCAATTTAGAAAACTACTTTGAAAAGAAAAAAGTATTTGCTCAAAGTGAACCTTGTAGCTACTTTTAAAGAGGTTTTAAAAGCGTTTTTATGCTTTGAAAATGGATGTAATGGTCAGGGGATAAAAATAAAATTATTAAATAAAACTTAACTTTTTTTTTGTAATAGAAAATTTAATATTTTTTTATATTAAAAAAACATTTTTTTTTTCAATATCCTTCTGCTCAATGTTTTATATTCTAGAAACACGGTTTGTCTTGAATTTCATATTAATATATCTCAAAAAATAACATTTTTAGAAAAAATTTGCAATATCAAATCTCAATTTTACAATAAAAATCGAATATCAAATATAAAAATTCAATTTAACATTTCAATTTCTAAAAAAAAAATTTAAAATTCGATTTAAAATACTTTTGACAAAATTTTTACTATAAATATAAACTCGTAATAGAATTTCCGTTATACAAAAGCATCTCATTTATATTGAATCGATGCGGCTTAAGCACAAAGCTTCTGAAGCAACGAGAATTGTTCGAATGTATTAAAACTAACGAATCCCAATTCTCTTTAAACGTCACATTTGATCTCCACATAATTTGACATTGATGGTTGCTGCTAACTAATCCATAGCTATCCTGAAGATGCCCTTTAAGCTGATTAGACCAGACACTAATCCTTTGCTCCCATTCACCTGTATTGCTAAGCCTCGTCTCTCAGGGTCTAAATTCAAATACTTAAACGAGAATTTCTTTTCTCTCAACCACAATTTTTTTCTTTTTATTGCATTATCAGAGTTAATGTTGCATGCAAATGTTTTATCAGCAAGCTTCTATTAGATGAATCTTTTCGACTTTAAGACCCTACTCTAAGACCTTTGTGTGCATAGAATAGAGCAAAGAAGTTAGTTAATGTGAAGGAAAAAAGCCTCTTTTTCCACCCCATTGAATCACATTCACCAAATGCCTTTGACCGTTTTGGTTAAACCGAATGTGCCGACTTTTATACAATCTAATTGCTAACTTTCTCGGTAAATAGTGCGGTTATCCTTATCATCGAGGACAAAGGGGCCATTTTCACTAAGCCTTTTGTGAACGAAACCAAAGGCGAAAGGGTTAAGTCAGTTAAGGTGAAAGAAGAAATTGAACGAGGTCAGACGTAAGTCATTGATTCTCATTGGAGTGTGCGAGTTATAAGGAAAGGTGTGCGGGAGTCATTACGACATACGCAGATTGATAAATTGGTTCGTGATATATGGGTCCCGAGACCTGATCGTGAGTTTGTCTGGGGTTTTCGGGATACAAATAGTTCCCTTGAAACATATTTTTTTTGTCAAAGTCGCGCTAAGAATGGTCGTTGTTTCGCCCCCATTTGTTTCGCATTACGCTCACGTAATGGTCTTTTACAGCTTTCATTCGCGGTATTTAAGTATAAGAAGGAGCCACTTGCCAAGACCCTCGTGCCAATTACGAGTTTTTGGCGAGAAAGTATTATACGGGCAGTCGTTACGACCGACTCAATGTTAAGTCTACCAATGATAAGTGACTAAAGGGGTGAGCTGAGATTGTTTATTTTTTAATGATTTTGGATTTTAATAAGCCCTCGAATGCGATATTACGTGAGCTTCGTCTTTTGAGGATTTTATTATGCAATTTTAATATCTTAATCTAAATGAATTTTAATAATTTCTTAATGTTTTTTTTTACTGCTGCAGTATTTTTTTTATTATTTTCGGTTTTAATTATTTTTTTTTTCATCTTTGTTTTATTAAATTTAAAATAGCAAAATTATTACATTAAAAATGTAAATCGCTTGCTCTATAAAGTCGGCCACAATCGCTTAAATATTATAAATTTTAGTTTAAATTATTAAACGTTAAATTTATATTATGTTAAATCTCCCTATTTTTTTAAATTCCCGCGGATATTTATTGCTGTGCAATTTTAAGCCGTCGACATGAGCAAAAAATATTTATGCAATAAAGCCGCAAACCGAAGAGTTTATGGAAATTTACGAGTAAAAGTTTGTTGTTTCGAAGATTAGTCGAAAACTCGGGATTTGTCTTTGTTTTCTACTTATTTGTTTTACACGTGCTACGATGGGAATTAAGTTGTGGTCACTTGGTCTTCGTAGTTTTGCTCTTTTTTTCTCTTATTTTCTTGTTTCATTGGCCAATCTAATCTTATTTCCCGACCACTTGCACGCGCAATGTCGTAATGCGAGGCTTTACCTCGTTCTCTTACTCTTGATTAATCCCTTCATTAATGCTTTAATTACTCTCCACGCCTTTTCTTCGCTTCCTGCCGTGTGTGTGTCTCAACATTAATTATGTTGTCCGACTTAATGCATAACCAGAATATTTGCAATACCACTCAGCCCCTTCCTCTCCCTTTCCTCTTTGCATTCTCCCGTCTTTTCACTTCTGTTGTTGTAAGTTGAATAGCTTTACTTCATATAACTAAGTGAAAGCCTATTAAAATAAATAATCCTTTTCTCTTTTTTCTTTTTATTTTCTAAAGAGCCCAGGAGCTGGCTTTGAGCAGCGCTTTTGCTGCGTTATGAGGAAACGAAAAGGGTAAAGCTGGGGTAGCGAAGAAAGTGGTGGGGGACTCGGGGACTCGCGGATTGTCATTGGCATTGCGTGCGCAGTCAGAGTTTTTTCTCTCGAGAGTTTGCGAAAGATGCAGGCTGGGTACTGATGACCAGGTTTATTTTTATTTATTTTTTTTTAGATCAGTTGCGGTTTAAAGGGGAAGGGAATATGATTAAGCTGGATAAGTTTTGAGATTATTTATTAAGGAAAAAGAATCTCATGAAAATGGAGAAGAAAAGGTTCAATATGTGTGATATTGCGAGTCGAGTGGTGACAAGAGTGTAGTGAGTTTAGCCTGGCGTGAGTAATGATAGTGGCACTGTTTCCACTACGTTGATTGTGAGTATAGGTGTTTTTAGCAGGAATAATGCGGGATTGAGAGTTTTGAGGAATAAAGAAAAGCGTTGAGTTAACGCTGTAATATTAGAAGTTGTTAGGTTGATTTTTTGTCTATTTGAAAATTAGATTTGATTTTAATGGTTTGAAATCACGGTTATATTGAACGGTTTTTCTTTGTGCATAATTTTATTACCGGAACGTTCTATTTGATTGGTGAATAATTTTTAAAGTGGTTTAAAGTTGAAAGCGGAACTGAAGAATTTTATTAAATTGTATTTTAATAGAATTTTAAATTGGAATTAAAGTAGTAATTTTCAAAGTTTGATATTATTAATTAATTTGTTTTATGTTATTAACTCGATTCGATGTTAAATATTTACATTTGTTTTGAAAATAAATTAAATTAGTTATTTTTTTAAATTTTATCGATCGCGAAAATGGGAAAATTTCATATTAAAAAGCTTTTCTTTAAATAAAATTTTATTACATTTGTATGAAATTAGCACTTTTTACATCAAATATTTACTTCCTTCATTTGTAAGTTCCAATTTAATCAGTGAATCGTATATTAATGTAAAATTCCAACAAAAAAATTAAATTAAATTATAAAAGTAAATAAAATTATTAGAAATTTTATCAAAATTTAATTTTAGTTTTTTAAAGTGAATATTTAAATTTAAAAATTAAATTACAACTATTAATGTAATGAAAGCGCTTTTAGATTTATTCAATGATATATTATTTACATTTCCATTTTACTTCATCTTTATTTGTTCGACAGTAGAATCAAATAAAATCGTCTTTTGTAACTCTTTTCTAAAACGAATATTGGATCGATCGCCATGCACGAGAAGACAAACATATTTACCTAAACCTAAACAACTTCAAAGAAACAGTCCTATGTAATCGAGTAGAAAATAAACAAAATCGAATAAGGCTGTACCAATTTACAAAAGTTAGAAACATATCCACTAAACAAAAGTAAAACCTCCAACTTGACAATTTAGAGAAAAAAAAAATTATTTGTTAAAAGCGATTGTATGTTTGGTCTAATGCATCCTTATTTCTTTGACTGAAAGCTCGCTAAGGGTTAAAAGGGAAAACAAGAAATAGCCTTAACTTTTGGGAGCGGATAAAGTAAGTAACTGAAGAGAATCATTAGTATGAGGCTTTGATTTTCTACATAACATTGAAGACAAACAAGGCTTTCTGTCATTGGACGACTGCGTTTTATAGATAAGACGGGATGAAGCTACACTCGCCTACGATAAGACTCGACTCTGGATTTTGGTCTGAAAAGATGAAGCGACTGCGGCTCGTGTATCAATTATAAGTTTTTTTTTTCTCGGTTTATGGCATCGAGCGATAAAATTTGTTTTTATTTTTTACTGCTAGAAGAATGATGGATTTGTTATACTTTTAAGTGCATTTGTAGACTTTAAAGTGCGAATGATTGGGCGAATCGGGGATTCGGTGCAGTTGTAATGTAGCACTCGCCCGTAAGGGCATTTCATCAGTTACTTTTTCGAGCAACTTGGTGTAATGGAAGTAGAAAATTTTTTTCCAACAATTTTTTTCCTTTCTTTCTTTGTTGCTCCGAGTAACGGAAAACGTGGTGCGCAATAATAACGCATCAAAGGCGATGATGGCGGCGGAGAGGTGAATGAAGTCTTAAGAACTCAGGTAATAAACCGGAGGCGAAAGACCGCTACTTTTCTTTCAGTTCAATTTCATTTTTTTTTTCTTTGTTGAAATTGAAAAAGTTAAGTTTAAATTGACAGTTGGAATCTTTTTTGTCTCTCCGATTTGTTTCGATTGAAAAAAAAATTTTTAATTTTAAGAGGAATTGAAAAAAATTCAGCAAGTCACAATAAGTCAAATTCTGACTTCGATTAAAGATCAGAGTTTTCAGGTGTTGGTTTTAATATGAAAATGGATTTTAGGGATCGATTTTTGTTGGGATGTTTACATTGCAATTTAAAACTGAGTCGTATTTACAATAGTGGACGATGACATTTTCTGTGATTGCGAACATTTTTTGGCAAAAGACCAATTTGTGATG
>JAQFZU010001649.1:0-12303 GCA_034696185.1 Henia vesuviana | reverse complement strand
TGGTAAGGAGATTTTGGATTTTTGCTCGTTTCTATCAAAAACTTGATAGCTTCTGCAGGTTGATCTTTAAGTACTTCTGGTTTTCCATTAAAGAAAAAGATAATTGTAAACTTTCCATTATCAGATGGTTCAATTTTAAACTTAATTTCTGTTGTGGTTTGAGATTTTATTTTTTCCATCAAATTCATAAATGTAATATCTACATGGAGTGATGGTGGAATTTGATTTTCCTCGAAAAGTATGGTTGTATTACAGTGTTTTAGCACTTCTGGCTTTTTGAACATTTGAGTAATCAAACCCACAAATTCTTGTGGTAAAGTGAATGATTGTTCTTTTCCTTCATGTAAGATTATCAACACTGTCTTTCCACTTTTGTTAGTTTTTAGTGAAATAGTATATGACGGGTCTGTTTTAGCTTTTGCCAAAAATACAAGGAAATTTGGATCATTGATAGTACCAAAATTCGGATTTTCGTCTTCAAGAGTAATAGTCAATTTACCACCTGGAGCCGGAGCAACTTTGAATTGCAAATCAGGATTTTTGACCAATTTCGTAAAAACATAGAGCAAATCCGGTTCAATATGTTCGTATTTTTTTGGGTTGTTATGACTTACGATTGTCAGCACATATTTCCCATCGGAGCCGGTTGAAATTTGGAATCTGTTTTCAGGTCGGTTTCTTACTTCTTTCAGCAATGTCAAAAACAATGCGGGAATTGTGAATGTTCTTTGAGAGGAAGGAAAATCGGGAACAAAAATTACAGTCTTTGATCCAGACTTGCCCATGATTTGATATTCGGCATTTGGATCTTTAACTAGCTTAATAAATGCGTTTCCTATTTTGGCAGGCACGTTGTTATAAGTTTTAGACTGACCATTTGAATTGGTTATGGTTACCGAGTATGTATCCCCTGACATTGTGATTTTAAGCGAAGCTCCCCCTTCTCTAATCTGTTTCAGTACACTCAAGAAAGTGTCGGTCACTTGAATCAGATTGGTTGGTCTTGGTGGTTCGGGTGAGACTGCAATTCGAATATTACCACCAGCTTTACCGACTTCTTTGATTTGCAATGATGGATTTTTAAACAATTTAATAAACAAATTGATCATGTTCTTTGACAAGTTGCCTAATGATTTTGATTGGCTGCCAAAACTTACGGTTACACCAAAAAGACCATTATCTGCCGGTTGCAGTTGGATGTGAGCCGATGTGGCTGACTGCCGGACTAGATAAATAAGTGAAAGAAAGTCTGAACCGACTTCATAATATTCGGTTCCTCCACCAACTGTTCCTCCGGTAAATGATGAAGTTTCAATTGGAACTGTTGTAGTAGTAGTAGTAGTAGTACCTATAATTCTCATATGAGAGCTAGAAATACTGCCAAGATTTCTATAATTTGCAGGAATCAAAACGCGATCGGCTGAGACGTATGCAATTACTGAAAATAAATAAGATAATTAGCATTTTAAAGATTTTAAGCTTAAAAATAAATTTTGCAAACTTTCAATACATTTTAGCATCAGCAACTGCTTATTCAATCTGATAATATTAATTTACCTGAAAGCTGCACGAAGAGAGCTATGCAGATCTGTTTTGCCTTAAGGCGAGCCATCTTCACTGGTTAGAAGTGAAGATCAAGTGTAGATTTTATGATCCAAGTCTCCTTTTTTATAGTAAACGATAGAAAAAGCAATTGGTTTTAAATTGCTATTTACTTTACACCAGCTGTTAATTGTTTCAAAATAATAAGAACAATTATTGAATATAATTTCCTAAGTTGATTTCTACTTTATCGTCAGCATAAAAAAAACCGCTCGACTTTAATTACCTTTTTATTGCAAAACATTGTCATCCTCCTTTTCTGTGTATTTTTTTACTTTTACTTGTAGATTTTTTTGCAGTGCAGACGGTATACAGTTTACATTTATGAGTTTTGTTATTTTATTTACTAATTTTGTTATAGTACTAAAATAAAATAGAGCCTTTATTTCTTAAAAAGTAAACTTTAAAATTTTATGACTTAACAAAAAAAATATTTTTAACCGAAAATTAAAATATAACTCCTAAAACAAATCATAGAATTTTATTGCAGAAATTCATCGTAAGTAGAAATGACGGGATCATGTAAAAATTATTTCAAAATAAAGTTGATGATATGATATGTCAAAATTCTTGAAATTAATAATAAATATAATTTTGTAATAACAATTTTCTTGTTTCATCCCATTATCATTTAAAAAAAAAACAATTCAATCTTCATAGAACACTTGAAAGTAATTTCTTCTGGTGCACTGTAATTAGAGATTGCCCAATTCTAATTTCATGTTGTGTAATGCTGCTGCATGAGTTTGGGCTTGGATTTCAAGCCTCTACTAGGTTTTATAGGTTTAATTGAAAATTATACTAAATTAGAGTCTTTCCTAGTTCTATGCCGATAAAGCTGCTTCCAAAAAGCCATTTTACTATATGTATACGAGATACGATGTATTTTAATATTTTACAATTCACATTGTTTCGAAACAGAAGACTCAAATTTACGAAATCCAATCTTGTTCTTTTTTTTAGATATAATTGGAATTATTTTTCATCCAGTCGAAGTTCTTCATTGTTGCATAATTTACTATAGGTTATTATCGAATAATTCTATCAATTTCAAACAAATTTCATGGTCAATGTACACCGTCTTTCATGTATATTAATCAGCATTTGAACTAAAACAAATTTACCTTTCTTTAGAATCTTCGTAGCCGGTTCATATTTGATTTCTTGCATTTTATTTATATACTTATTTATTTTTTTGTAATTTTATATATTTTTAATAGAATTCACGAATATTTTGACAAAAATTAAGTTTATCAATATTTTCTATCGTTTTAGTTTCGAGGATTTCTCTGAAAATAATTTTAATATCGTAAGTAGAAATATTTTGCTAATTTCCGTCAATATTTTCTTTAAGTTAAAAAGACTTAGTTGAAAATTGATTAATTATTGCAATTGGAATTCAATATTTTTCGTTTAAATTCGTTTTATAACTCGATTTTTATTATAAAAATCTATAATTTAAAGTTTAAATAGAATATCAGAAATATTATGTAAGTTAGATAGATTCTTTTTTTAATAGCGCGGTCTTTATCTACTTTCTAAACGACATTTACAACAAATTTTAAACAGCCATGGCCATATGTTAGCAGTAATTTACGAGCTGCGGTAGGATGCTCAATAGTTAGAACAATAAACAAGTTTGTTTTAATATGCTGCAGTATATTAATGGGAAATTAATCAATATTACAATAATTATTTGCAAGTGATAATTCTTTTAAGACTTTTTAGGTGCCGTGAACTTCATAGAATAAAAGTCGCTATAATAGTAATTTATAACAAGTCGCAGTTTATTGAAGAATTAAAAGTTAATTGGTAACTATATGATTTAATTCATAATTAAATATAATTTTTTTTTTATTTGTGCAATTCGAATATTTAAACTATTTCATATTTTTAATTAATAAATTCGTCAAAATTATGAATTAATCAAACTAATGTACAATTATTACAAATACGTTTAGTTTTAATTATTCAAAATGCGTTGCCAAAGAAAAGTTTGACAAAATTGTAAATTACTAAAAAACGCTTTCGAATTCATAGATCAGACTCGAATATAAAGTATGTTTCTGAATTAAAATAAGATTCGCGGCTTTTTTTTTATGAAATACGGTACTGAGAAATGATTTTCTGTTAAATATATCGAATATTTAAAAAAAATTTAAAAATATTTTTTGAAGGAAACTTTAATGGTATGATATTTCAGATAACTGTCATAGGAATTTGGTCGACAGAAATTTTGTCAACAGGAATTTGACCGACGAAATTTGGTCGACAGATTATTCGAAAATTTCGTCGACAGGAAATTTAGACGAAAAAAATAGGAATTTTTTCGACAGGAAATTCGTCGACAAGAATTGCGGCGACAAAATATCGTAGCTGTGAATTTACCGGTAATTCGATTTGCTATAAGTAAATGGTCAATTGCCACCAATTAAGTCTAATTCATATTATTGTATTATCATATTATATATGTCACAATATTGTTTTAGGTTTCCAGAATTCATTGTTTAATTGTGCGTTTAACTTTTTTTTGTTTGCTTTATGTTTGAAAGTAGTTTTCTCGTTTTTTTTAGAATTTCTTGATGTTACTATAGCGAAATTCAGTTACGCGTAACATTACGCTGTCCAATTACTAATAGTGTATTTGTCGCATCTTATTTCTGTTAATGGCAACTTGAAGGTATATGTTTGTACAGTGTTTGGTCTAAGTGTCATTATTGTAAGTGCGTTATTATGCAAATGAGGCTGTTCGGAGCGGAACTTTGTTATAACGAATAAAGTGAATCGCTTGGGTTTTAATGAGGTTAAAATTGAATTACGAGTCTGAGACTTCAGCACTGAGGCTAGAACGCCATATGAAGTTGTATTTGACCGTCATTCACAATCACCTACACCTATATAAGGGTTGGCGACAAATTTCCTGTCAACAAAATTCCTATTTTTGTTGACAAAATTCCTATTTTTTTCGACTGAATTTCCTGTCGACAGAATTGCTGTCGACGAAATTCTCAAGTAATATGTCTACCAAATTTCGTTGGTCAAATTCCTGTTGACAGAATTCCTATTTTTGAAATTCCTGTTGATAGGGTTTTTTGTAGACGAAATTCCGATCGACAAAATTCACGTTTTGGTTGACCAAATTCCGTCGACCAAACTCTATCGACAAAATTCCTGTCGACAGGATTCTTGTCGACCAAATTTTGTGCTTTTAATCGAATTACCATATGCCATATATAAGTTTGTTTAATATGTCATTTTATCTTCTTAAAACGACCAAAATGATTGTTTTAAAAAATATTAGAATAATTGACATTAAAATACAAAATGCATTAATTAATATTGGTTTATCTGTAATTAATATTGTATTGTGTTTATTCCATATAAATTCATACTTACTTATTATTGGGTAACTATAATTGAAGTAATCAAAGACTTCATGATCTATCATGATATATTTCCTATAGGAATAATACCTAGCCAAAATTTAATGCATAACTGTATAAAATTCGACTAGTCCTCGCACTTTCTATATTTTTCGATAGCTAAATCTGGAAGTATATCAATTGTATTATTAAAATAACTGATGACATTTATTGCTGCAAATTTCATTAACTTTAATTTATACTTACCTGCATTGTATGAGCTGATTAATACAACGAAATACTTGTACATTTAATGTGATAGTTATAGTGAAGTAATGACATAGCTTCAACAAAGTTTACTCATTGTAGAAACGTAGCTGAAATGTCCACTACATGATTTATCTTCTTTTATGGCGAATCAAATTTTCTGTGAAACAAAATTTAGTCAGGTCATGAATTTTTCCTGACTTGAAAATGTTTAAATTTCATTTTCTGAAAGAAAAATTGCATTCTTGAAAGATTTAAATCATAAAAATCTCATCTGCTTTTTTGAAAAAAAATAAAAACAATATAAATCATTTATAATGAAATAAATTTATCTTAATTCAAAAACTTGTTTATTTTTCAGAATCATCTAAAAGGATTCCGATGTTATATATACATTATAATGCCTACAAAAAACTAAAACTTGCCAGTAATTTGGATCTTTATACTTTTTATCTTGTTTAAAAGTAAGAACATCTATTCTAAATTTTATTTAACATTTTCAGCTACTGAAGACATCATACGTCATAATCATTAGTCTCTAATAGGAATAAAACCGAAAACGGTCGTAAATCCATATCATTTGTCATCCCTGTCTGACAATACCTGCACAACCTAAAAATTCTTCTTAAATTAAGTAACATTTATAATTGTAACCCACTAAAATTTGAGTAAACATTGATAAGCAGCGAAGAAATTGCAGACAGTCTTCAATGTTCCAAATAGCTGCTAAAGACATTTAGGCTGAAATAAAAAGGATACTATCATTCCTATGCAACTTCTAGATTCAAGAATTAGCTATAGAAGTTGGTGCAAAAGAAAACTATACTTCAAACATTTTAGTGATTATTCAATAAAAGCCCATGGAATATTCTAAATAGGAAGGTAAATATCAATTGACAGGAAATAAAACACTAAAACAGTATATGGCTTATGGCACATTGATATCATAATACATATTGGCTTATTAATACGTAAGCCAAACGCCATAGGTTTCTGACTTTAATGTGTATTTTTGGTTTTGTTAGGTATTTCATCTCATATTAATGCCTTGTTTAATTTCTTATACATATAGAGTTTTGTTTATTAACAATAGCTGTAAAGAAAAGAAATATTTTTCAGAAAATATTTGAACTAAATATAAACTAATTCAATTAATGAAAATTTATTACAATATCAGCTTCTGCTTTGTTTGTAGTAAATTGTAATACGGAATGATTTCCATGAAACATATATCACTCTTAGAAAATTGAAGCCTGGTTGACACCCTTATGTAGGTGCAGCCAGGCTAATTACACCTAAATACAACTGACAATTGACTTTTTTCCTATGAAAAAAAGTGCATTATTAGGCTATAAGAGTAACAATAGTAATTTTTTTACTCGAAGTGCATCCTAAGATTTGGGCATTTGGACATTAATAAGTATTAATCGATTTATTTTTTTAAAATTATGCAAATCTGACGGGGGGAGGTCCGTAGTACCTCCTTGTAAAAGAATCTGAATAGATTTGCCATGATTACAACTAGAAACATGCCACAAAGCCATCAAAATACCAAACAATTTTGCAGAAAAAATTGATGCCTCTAAAAGCAACTGACATGAAGAGAGACAACCACACAAACATAAGAATAAAGCAGCTACATCCGAGCTTCCCTTAGACCCATCAGAAAAAAAAGACATTTGAATACAATAAGCAACCTTATGCCTCCAAAACAAAACCTTGGCACAAGGCCCACAAGTAACAAACGACTTCCCAGCTGAAAAAGAAGAGGCACATCCTGCAAAAAACAAACAAGAGCCACTCCATACAAAGAAGCAGCACCCCGCCCATGATCATACAAGTCACAGAAGGAAGGACAAAAAACAGTCGACCAAGCAGGATTATTTCTATTTGACCAAAGCTTACATTTAATCGATTTACCTACAACTATATCGCAACATTAAAACCATCCTACAGCATCGCAGTGGAGATTCAAATGCCTCAGCACAAAGGCTTACAGATGGAGATGTGCGAAAAGAACCGAAACAAAACCTGAGCCCTCTATGATGAATCGAATCCAAAAGACACATTGCAAGGACTCTTGCCAACCCATACACAACAAAGCCATAATCCCATTACTCGATATAACTAGAGAAAGATAGATCGATCCGCACAGATGCAAAAAAACTTAAAAAATTAAAAATATGAGAACACTTTAATTTTAATGCGCGAATGTGAGAAAGAAATGATAATTTATTATCTATCAATAAGCCAAAAAATCAAACAAAACTAACCTCTCAGGCAATTGCTGCTCACCTAAAAAAAGATAAAACAAGCAACCCCACTATCCTTACGCAAATACATACAAACTGATTTAGTTGGAAAAAAACAAAACCCATTCTGATCAGCCCAAATTTCTATCCCATTCAAAACTCCTTGCATCTACGAACACATTTAAAGACTTAGCACAACATGCAATCCCAAAGTCATAAAAGAAAAGACTGGAAAAAAGCAGCCGGAACACAACCAGAAATACTCTTTACTTTCACAATAAATAATGCAAAACTCAATATGCCACCCTGTAGAACACTTTGCACTTAGACAAAGACATTAGAAAAAACTGCACCCAACCTAATCTGAAATGTGCATTCAGCCAAAAAACCACAAAGAAAAGCCAGCAAGTTACCAAAAATACCTACAATTTCGAACAAAAGAAGCAAAATGAAGCAGATGATCAGTAGTAGACTGACCTTTTCGAAAACCAAGCTGAATTGAAGACAGGCAGCTCGTTGACTCCAATACCCACATTAACTGAGATAGCATCATACTCTCGAGTGTTTTAAACAAACAATTTGTGAGTGCAATAGGCCTGTAATTTCCCAGATCTGTTAGATCTTTACCAGGTTTTAGAATAGGCACAATCCAAGATTTCTTCCACGAAGAAGGGAAACTCTCTCTATCCAGATCCGATTATATAGTTCTAGCAAAACTTGCTTCCCAGGTGCTGGCAAAAGACGCAACATTGCATAATGTATGCAATAGGACTAACAGCCCTATTGTTTAAATAATAAAGTGCATGCTCCAATTCAAAGAGGATGAATTAGCCAACCCAGTAAAAACAGTCTTATAAGATCTTAAGACATTTAATAGGATTAGTGTCCCTTTTCTCAATGACTTCTTATATAAACTTATAATTTCTTATAACTCATATGTGCATTTTGAGTTAAGATCCTATAAGAATTTTTCATATATAAAAAAATATTATATCAAAGAATGACCATTGATATTGATAGAATAAAGAAAATTTACCTACTAAGAAGCAAATTAAAGATTTTATATAAGAAATACTTTTCAGATATGAAATTTTAAATCTGAAAATAAAATCATATAACAAAATAGAAATTCTAATGTTAATTAAATAAAAAGCATGAAATTATACTTTTTAGAGGTGAGCAATGTATCGATGGCTGTTGATTAATCAACTTTTCGATGTTTTAAAATCATCGATAATCGAGTAAAACATCGATGGTTTTCAAGCTGGGTTGTGTTAAAACCAGAACTGCAAAAACTTCAAAATGCAGTTTAGTTTTAAAGTTATAAGTAGCAATTAAATAGTCATAGAATAGTAAAATGTTTACAAAAATCTCATATCAGGCTATATATTCTTAGAATGAAGTGTACTACTGTTTCTTGCTCCAGATTTTAGTGGTTTGGTTTCCTGCTTTCAAGGCTAGGCTCACAAAATGGATGGCAAAAATGTTAAAAGATCTAATTCTTCTAGTTCTAAAGAATTAACAATGTAGGAAAAACGAAATATGGATTTTGTAGTTAAAATTAAAAATACAAGTTCTTGTTCAGTGGGTGGATTGCAATAGTCCTTTAAAACATTTCTTGAATCTCCGCTAATTTCGTATAACTCAGATCCATTATAGGGGTTGAGGAGTATCAAAAAATATCACTACAATTTATGCCAAATTGCATTAAAGTATTTGTGTATCGCTGCTACGCCAGTGCCTCCGGAACGCATGTTTTCGAAGGCGAACAATACAATTACAAAAAAAAGATCTGCTTTGAGCTCAAAATATATTAAGAAATTATTAATCTTAAGTTGATTATCAGTTATTGAGTTCTATTCATTAGATTTTTAATAAAGAATGTTTTCAACTCAAATGAATGTATTTAATTAATAAGTTCATTTTAAATTTTTTTTTAAACATCGATAAAACATCGATGGTTTTCTTTGATTAATCGATTTATTTTCAAACATCGATGTTTGCCATGGATGATGGATTTGTGACCATCGCTAGCTAAGAACTAAGAATGATAATGTAGACAAATAACAAATGGTTACATTTTCATATGCAAAATATTACTTATTTTGTTAGTATATTCAGGTATATTACAATAAAAACAAGATTATTAAATTCAAGGTATCATAATACTACCATAAAGTAATTTCAATAGATAAAATACAAAAAATTTGATCTAATTACTTTAATGTGTAGATGCATTATTAATATTGTAGGTAATATTTTTAAAAATCCTGTTTTAATTATTATTAAAAGTTGCCATTTTGAAAGTTTTGTAGTTAAGAAAATCACAGACAATTCTTATAAGAGAATTACAGATGATTTTTATAAGAAAATAACAGATGATTCTTATGTTTGCTTAATTTTATAAGAAAATCAGAATTGTTTCTTACAAGAATTTTGCTTTTAAGAAAACCAAAGTTGTTTCTTAAGAAAGATTTATCTTATAAAAAATTTGCAGTTTTGTCTTATAATTTAATCATTCTATACAAAAAAAGCAATTAATTTTTATAAGATAATGGGCTAATCAAAAAAATGCAATTGCTTCTTATAAGATTTCTAACTTAAAAGAAAAATGTGTTAGGATCTTATAAGAAAAAATTGTCTTATAAGATCTTAAGCTATACTTTTATGTGGAACATCCTGCTTATCTGCAACTACTAACCCATCAACATGAAGAATAGGAAGTGAATCAATCTCAGGCCAATGAAACACCTTATTTATTCCATTCCAAAAACAGATAAAGGCCGAGAAGATAAAAAAAACCACAAAAGTTCTCCAATTTAATGACTGGGCTTCCCGACGCTAATGGCAAGCCAATGCTCTTAATCTGTTAAAAGTCATGAGATTGCGCAATGTGGAATACCGACAAAAAACTCGTTCGCCCTTTTTTGGCAGCAACAAGACACCAAACATTCCATAAAACATTCCACATTCCTTGGGGTCTACCAAGGTTTAGCAAAAGGACGAGGCTTTCCAGATATGTGAGGCATTCAGACATTAGTTGATGTAATAATAGTCCCTGTAATGTAATCTATTGCAGCTTCCACAGAAAAACTAGAAAGTGTTGGACAATAATTGAAGACAACAATATACTCCTAAATGCGTTTTCCATGCAGTCACTCTGGGCATATTTTAGAGAAAGCCTTATGGAATCCAGCACAATTAGCAATTGCAAATTTCTCCTAATCAGCTCTACCGATCACCCATAAAGGAAAAGCTAAAAATACCCTACTAACTGAGCTCAAAAGATTTAAAACTATAGAAAAATGACTGCTGTTGTATAAATTATTCAACACGCTCTAACAAAAAGAGGGTACCAGCTGAAGAAAACAGACAGACAAATTCAGACATGAAAAACCCCAGCGGCAGCATGCAAATATGTTACCTCTCCACTATTCAAAACAAGTAAGTCATTTACCACCAGAAACTGGAGTTAACTCCACCTGAAGATGAGGGGAAGGTGGAGACAGGTGCTTACTCCCACGCTCACCTCTCCTTCCACCCCGTCCAAAATCATGTAATGCCAACTGTTTATCCAAATCACAAAACATGGGATAATAAGATCGACGCCCACAAGGCCTATAGGAACAGGACTAGCAACTTTAGTTTCACAAAGAACTAAAGATTCACCTATTGTGTGAAAATAGGAGGAATATGAATGGATTAATTTCAAGAAGAGAGATTCATTCCAAGGACTAAAAACCATATGATTTGTTTATTTGTTAACAAAGCAAAGTCATCACATGCGTATTACAATGTTACGCTTTCACGGCATAATTTACAATATAATTCGTAATAATACAATTCCTATATCCCCTCATAATTCAAAATATTCAATAAATTTTACAATTATACTTAAGTAATTACATTTCCAAACTTATTACCAAAAAATTATAGACCCTTCACTTACATCTCAAATATCTACACCGTAACATCCTTTAATCCAACATTACCAATACTAAATTCTAATTTAGGTTTAGATAATGCCTTAGTAAGCATATCAGCTAACATTTGATCCGTCGAGACATGAACTATCGATATTTTACCCCGCTCATACAGATTTCTTAGATAATAAACTTTTCTAGTATAATGTTTTACTTTAGCCAATTGTCCTAAACCTTGCACCAAACACATTGCTGATCTGCTGTCGGTCTTAATAGTTTTTAGTTGATCCACTAGGTTTTCATAACCTATCTCTTGCACAAATCTGGACATCCAGGTAATTTCTCTAGCTGCCTCTACAATGGCGTACAACTCGGCCTCACAAGTGCTCAGGGCGACATTGGCTTGCTTCTTAGATAACCAGGAAACGGCTGCTCCTGCAATTAATACAATAAATCCTCCAAACGATCTTCCATCTACAGTAGATGTGCCCCAGGATGCGTCTGAGAACACTTCTATGTCTCCACTATGAGGTGAATACACTAGTTGTCTTCCTTTAGTCTGGTTCAAGTATTGTAACACTCGTTTCGCCTGGACAATCTGCTTATGTACCGGTGCTGAAGTCCACTGGGAAAGATACGACACTGGAAACATTATATCCGGCCTTGTAGCAATCGCAAGGTACATCAACCCACCAATCATTTCGCGAAACTTTGAATTGTCTCCTACGCTTGCTTCCTGTGGTAATTGATTTTCCTGTGTCGACCCCACCTCCAGAAGCGTGAATACACCATTACACTCTTGCATATTTTGACGTTTCAGCAAAGTCTCAATATATGTTTGTTGGGATAACATAATTGACCCATCCAAAGATCTCTGTATACGTATCCCAAGTACAA
>JAQFZU010001648.1:0-12310 GCA_034696185.1 Henia vesuviana | reverse complement strand
TGTATTATACTTCAATTATGTATATATTAGTTTAATGTTTGTTAGTAATAATAATTACACATGTATTTGATTATATTTAATATATTTATTAGCTTTGTATAACTTATTACATTATATTTTGATTTTTACTTATATTTTACACTTACCTGTAATTAAGTGGACTGTCTTAATGTAATATTACCAGTAGAGGGCATGTTATGCATTTCTTGATTGATATATAGACTTGGCGATGTCCATCTTGTTGATTGATTTGACAACCTGCTGGACACGCCCTTTTGGTTTCTCTTAGATTTTGACATTTAATGCCAACGTTGTCTATATCGACATAGACTACATGTTTCATTACTACATGACCATAGTAATGACTGGCCCAGCTCTCAAATGGGTCAAAGCAAACGCCTTCCCTGACAGGATGACGTTTGTGAGGGCATTCCTTGGCGTGTATGGCGAGAGTGAAGCAGTGAAAAGGGTGACAGAGCCTTAGGGATCAAGCAAATCCCTGGCTAAGAGATTGGCGCTACCTTCAGAGATGCGAATTGGTCTTTAACGGCAAGGCCGAACCGATGAGAGATCACCGGCGAAAGCGAGTATTCACTCGTGGTCTCACCGACTATTCCAAGAGCATTCTCAAAGGCATACATCCTCCCAAACAATGTACATATGCCCAGCTGTGCCAATTTATTCAGGAAAATGCAGACGAAATGGACGAGGGTTACTATTCGACTGTCGACAGCAGAGAAATCCGCTAAGGTGCAATACTAAGCCAAACTAGAGGCTGCAGCCAAGATGTCAGATGGCATCTTGCGTCCTTCATGGCAACTGGCCCTCACCAACCGCGAATTAAACACTCACGGCCCTGAGACAGCCACAAAAAATCCGTATCTGGTGCCCAAAACAAAACCAAAAGCCTACGCGGCTAGTACAGTTACCTAAGAGAGGCCAGGACCTGAGCAATTCTCATCATCCGAAGCCGAGTCGGTAGTTGACGCGAGAGAATTGCCCATCCACTTTTGTGATCAGAATGAAGAAGAGTACAAGAGTACAAGATTAGCAAGGCATACTTGATGAGAACTGCACCCAGTTTTCGACCTTGATTTTGAAGACCACAACGGCCTTCGCAGTTACCAGAAAGAACTGTAGATGCCAAAACAGTCGACCGGAACATCAAACCCAATAAAGACGATGCTAAAGTGGATCGAGATTCTTGTTTCCAATGCAGCAAATCAGGGCATTGAGCAAGAAATTGTCCAGCAAAACCGCTTGCAAGAAAAGAAATTGCAGAGATGAAACAGGAAATCAACGAGAAGATCAATCAGTTGACCGAGTTGCTAATAAAAAACGTAAACCTGCGGACGCCGACGGCTACACCCCAATAGCCACCAAGGCGTTCGCAAAAGCCTCGGAAAACAATCCTCGGATTGTCTGCTTCAACAAGGCAGACACAGATGTTGCAGTCAACGTGCGAGTCGTGCTAGAGTAGATAACTAAATTGACCAATTCTCCCCAATTGCCTGATCCCAAATTCCCAGATCTACAACCTCTCTTTACCGATCTAGACCAGTTGGCAGAAACCTTCACCCATGCCCTACACATTACCTCATGGTGTGATGACCTACCTCAACTGCTCCCTGAAACTATATCTCGTGAATGGAGATTGAAAGCATCAAATTGTAAATTGCCCGACACACGCCTTTCCTACTGCCTGTCCAAATCGAGGTAAAAAGCTGTTCAAAACGCTTGATTCCGGACCTGACCACTGCTACATAGCATCAAGATTAGTCCGCAAGCTTGATCTGATGAGTGAAATTCATCTTGTTAAAGAAAATTTGAAAGTCAAGACCGCCGACAGACTGGTCCAACCAACAGGAGTATTTCTCCTACCTCTAAAATGGCATTATGGTCATTTAATGCACTTCGCAATAGTCTTACCCTAAGACTCAACTCTACTCCTTCTCGGCAATAATCTCATGCATCATTTACGCATCCAACCGAATCCGGTTACGAGTTCATGAAACTTCGTCAGCGACAAGACGAGTCGCAAACTGCCCAAATCGCCGGATTTCGTGAAAGACGCAGCCGATAAGGAAGAATGGAGCAGCAATCTACGTCGCTTTATCCAAGATTACGATTTCAAGGCGTTTAATACCAAATTAAAACACGATAAAGTAGTCGACACCCTTGTAACTGATGCAAAATTGCAAATTAATGAGGCAAAGCTGCTTCATCGGACACTGCTCAAATTTGAAAACACTCTCAACAAGAAGCCGGGACGAACACACCTTGTCCAGCACGAGATTCTGCTCTCTGTTGACAAACCTGTGCAACTTTCCTTCCTGTAGGATATTGAATTCAAATGTAAATGGACTTAATATATTATTGTAATTAATATTTAAGATGTATTTCGATTACTGTATTTCGATTATTATATTTTGCGTAATATTATTTAATCGAGATTTCAATGTACAATTGATAATAGA
The DNA here is from genome assembly GCA_034696185.1 of Henia vesuviana. Classification (NCBI taxonomy): domain Eukaryota; kingdom Metazoa; phylum Arthropoda; class Chilopoda; order Geophilomorpha; family Dignathodontidae; genus Henia; species Henia vesuviana. Next base: position 9,833 of record JAQFZU010001648.1, on the reverse strand, counting down.
CATTTATGTAATTCAAAATGTTAACATAAGATGTCGTTGTTATGTAATTACCTATTAATATAATGTAATATTCCAAATATGTATGTTCTATCGTACTAATATGTCCTTCAAGTCGAAAGGACGTGTTGGACCTACACAATAAATCAAATTCATGTTTTTATTTAATGGTGATGATAATTCAATAGTACAAGGTAACATTTATAATCAAATCGAATTTATAAGATTTGAACAATCAATTAAGGACGAGAATAATCAAAAACGAAGATAAGGACGTATGTTACAATTAAATCGTTTTTATATCAATTCATGCAATATCCAAGAATGGTTATGGGTCGCAGCTCGTAGAAACAGCGTTAAAAACGATTTAAAAATAATAGCATAATAGTGCAAAAAACCCCAATACGAAAGTTGCCAGTGCAAATCAGGTCAAGGCCACGTCATCATTGAATTGGATAAAAAAGTGTGAAAACCATATTAATAAGTGCATGGACAAACGAATTGGGACGGAAAATATTATTGAAACACAATAATATCCATCATAGAAACATAAAATAGTGTCAGAACGTGAAAATAATTGTGAAAACGACGTAGAAGCTATACAGCGTTTTTCACAATTAATTTAGAAGTGCGATTAGGAAAACGACCGAATTGCAAAACCGTAAGTATTATAATTCTTATGCTTACGAATCAAATATTTATTTATTTCTCTCTTTTTGTTTCGAAACCAAAAATTTATATTTGAAACATGGCGATGTCACAAAAACTCCAAAAATCGACCTTTTCATTTCCGAAACTCAACGGAGACAATTATGATACATGGTCATGGAATGTGAGAATGTATCTAATATCGAAAAATATCGAGGAATTTATTGACGAACCAGTAACAGCTCCAACATCTTCAGCGACAAACGAGGAGAAAACGGAATACAAAATACGCAGCGGAAAGGCATTTAGCTCATTGTGTTTATCCTTAACACCTGACGTTCAGAATATAATTAGAGAATGTGGGACAGCAATCGAAGTATGGCCACTTCTAAAAAGCACCTATCAACCAAAAGAAGTTGCTAGGAAATTTGCTCTTTACAAAAAATTTCTCGGAACACACTTGAAATCGAATGAACGAATGAAGAACTTTATTGCGCGATTAGAACAAGTCGTGCGACAACTTGAAGAAGATGCAGGCAAAACAATGCCTGACGACGAAAAAGCATATCAATTGATTCGGGAAATCACATCGGAGTACGAACCAATTAAACAACAAATATTATCATTGTGCGAATCGAAACGCATTACATACACAAATGTAAAATCCGCATTAATGGCAGAGTACGTGAGACGACAATCCGAAAAGATGTCACACTCAAAGCCACATTCCGACGAAGTAATGACGACTCGTTACGACAGGTCATCAGTATCAAATAGTAATTATACTAATTTTAAGAAATCTAATTCTAATTATCGTGATGATCGAAGAGACAATCAAGATACTCAACGGGATAATAGAAACGATCGAAAAGACGATCGAAGGACTTACGAATGTTATCGCTGTGGAAAGAGTGGGCATTATGCCAGAAACTGCCGCACTAAATTAGAAAACAAATCAGATCAATCATCTAAAAATCCGAAAACAGGACAAAAAGATTCACGACAAAAGAACTTCATGGTAGAAGATTTCCTAATGGAGTCACACATTACGATGAAATCCTAAGATAAGAATCAAGAAAATTGGATCATCGACAGCGGGGCTGGACTTCATATTTGTAGCCAAAAAAATTTATTTAAAACACTAAATACAGGAGAACCGATTAGATTGAGTACAATCAATAGTGTTTGTACATCAAATCAAATTGGGAAAGTCGAAATAATGACAAAAATCGATAATAATATTCGTAAAGTCATTCTGCATGATGTATATTACGTGCCAAATGGTGCACAAAATTTAATCAGTGTCTCAAAAATAGACAACAATGAAGGATACGTAGTTAGTCAAAATGGAGAAATTCACGTTAAGAATTCACAAGGATCATTGATGATGATTTTTACCAAACAAAACGGACTATTTTTCCTAACAAATCAAATCAATCGAGATTTGACATCAGAAGAAAAGTCGAATGCTATCAAGAAGAATACAACTGCAAATGCGACCACATCAAAACAATCGCAAAAACCTCAAATGAATGAAAATACTAACAAAACAGGAGATTTAGAATTGTGGCACAAACGTTTTAGCCATTTGAATAAACGAGGAATTTTAAAAATGATCAAAAACAAAACAGTACGAGGAATGCCAAAGAATTTAACCGGAACCATTGATACTTGCGATATATGTGCACAAGCAAAAGGCATGCAAACTTATCGAAAACCACTTAACGAACAACGTGGAAAATATTTCGAACAAATACTCCATATGGATCTATGGGGACCCTCAAAATACGAATCATATGGCAATAAGAAATATTTCCTAACAGCAATAGATGATTATTCCAGATGGATAACCATTACAATGCTCGGAGACAAGAAAACGGTCTCAAAATATGTAAAACGGATAATATTAAAAACGAAACGATTCAGTGGAAAGAAATTGCAAACATTACGAACTGATAACAGACTCGAATTTAATTATCAAGAGATACAACAATGGCTTGAATACACCATGAGAGGACAAATGTTTATTTACCCAATCAGAACGGTATTGTCGAGCGCTCAAATAGATATATTCTTGAAGGGGTTTGATCGATTTTATTTGATTCAGGATTACCGAAGGCATTATGGGCAGAACTGGTATTTGCCTATATCCACGTTAAAAATCAATATCAACAACGGAAACTAGATTGGAAAACTCCATACGAGCTCAGATTTGGTTGAAAACCCTTTGTTGGTTATCTTAAACGAATTGGCTCTGTAGCTTACTTCACTACACCGAAAGCAAAACGAATTAGCAAATTGGATCGAACAGCTACAAAAGGAAAAAGGATTTCAAATATGGATTCCTGAAACACAGAAAATAGTCGAAACCATTCATGTCTCCATAAATGAAAAGAAAACCATTAATTTGACACGAAGTCACCTATTTGAAGAGAATCCTACGCAAGAAACTGACACAGGAAAGATATACCGAGAAGCTGTATCAGAAATATTGTGAATATGAAAATATCTGAGTTCTAGAACCAATGAAAGTCGGTCTAGATCTAAAAGAATTCAAGGACAATACAACAGAAATATTCGATATAAAGAAATACCCCTTACAAAGTATTGTTGGCGCTACATTATACCTTGCAAGACACACTCGACCAGACATATTGTTTGCTGTAAATATGTTGGCTCAATTCGTAAATTATCCAAACTTAAAATTATGGAATGCCGGTTTACATCTCATTCGTTATTTACACACTACGAAATCAAAAAGAATTCATTTGAAGAAAGAAGTCAAACCGAAATTTATTAGTTTATGCGACACATCATTAGGCAGTTGCATAAAAACACGTAGATCATACGCAGGCTACATAATATTAATTGGAAATAATCCCATTTCTTGGAGAGCTACTAGGCAAAGAATGGTGGTTACGTCGACAAAAGATGCAGAATTATTAGCAGCATTTGACCTAGTCAAAGAACTTGAATGGCTAACGAAGATATTTAACGAATGCGAACCTATTAAGAAAATATTTCAAGAAAAATTTATTATTTATATGGATAATCAAGCCGCTATATTTAACATTAAAAACCTAGTGAAAAATAATAGAAACTAATTCCAGGATTTGAAAATACATTATCTACGTGAACAATATAATAATAACCTATTTGATGTTAAGTTCATATCAACAAAATATAACACAGCTGACATCTTCACGAAAAGATTAAATAAGGAACGAATTCAATTCTTGACAAAATTTTTGGAATCTTAAAATATTCCAAAATAAGGGGAGATTGTAGGATATTGAATTCAAATGTAAATGGACTTAATATATTATTGTAATTAATATTTAAAATGTATTTTGATTACTGTATTTCGATTATTATATTTTGCGTAATATTATTTAATTGAGATTTCAATGTACAATTGATAATAGACATTTATGTAATTCGAAATGTTAACATAAGATGTCGTTGTTATGTAATTACCTATTAATATAATGTAATATTCCAAATATGTATGTTCTATCGTACTAATATGTCCTTTAAGTCGAAAGGACGTATTGGACCTACACAATAAATCAAATTCATGTTTTTATTCAATGGTGATGATAATTCAATAGTACAAGGTGACATTTATAATCAAATCGAATTTATAAGATTTGAACAATCAATTAAAGACGAGAATAATCAAAAACGAGGATAAGGACGTATGTTACAATTAAATCGTTTTTATATCAATTCAGGCAATATCCAACACTTCAATGTCTTAAACCCGCACAAACGAGAAGTTTTCAGAAAGCTGTGTCAGGAGTTGATTGATGCAGGCATCATGACTCAAACCACTGGTGAATACGCGAAACACTGGTGAACATGAGAATAGTGTTAGTTATGCGCCCCGGAAGCGAGCCGCGATTATGCATCAATTTCTGCCCATTGAATGCAATTACCGTCATTGATCCGATCCAGATGCCCTCGATCTACGCCATTTTGCGAGAGCTTGGTTATTTTGGGTGGGTGACAACTATAGACCTGTCAAAGGGTTATTGGCAAGTTGAGTTGCAACCGGACAATCGCATTAAAACCGTGTTCTACTCACCGCTCAGACGGCTAATGTTCAATGTTATGCCTTTCGGACTTGTTAATGCCCCTGCGACTTTCCAAACACTCATAGAGCGAGTGCTTAGCTAAACCTTACATAAATTTGTCTGGGCGTATCTAGACGATATCATAATCGTATCTGATACGTTCGAAGAACATCTCACACACATCGAGATAGTGCTCAGTAAATTGGCTGAGGCTGGATTACACGTACATCCAGCCAAGAGCAAGTTTTGTCATAAAGAACCTTCGTTCCTGTGTTACTGCATCAGTGTCAGCGGCTTGTCTATCAACCCTGATAAGATTCGAGCCATTACCGAATACTCGGCACTCCAGGACGCAAAAGAAATACGGCGCTTTTTGGGGATGGTAAACTTCATCAACCAAACACTGCCCCACTTTGCGACAACTGTGACACCAATCACAAATCTCGAAAGACATCTAATTCGCTTGGACCAGTGAATGCCAGGTGGCATTTGAAAACACCAAGCAAATGCTTGTTGACGTTGACGTGATGTCGCTACCCGATTTGAATCGAGAATTTGTTAAGATACCTTAAACTGTTTTTTATTTCTTCAAACTTCACTTAGTGTGTCCAATTTCAAATACTCGAACTTAAAACGATTCTTCCTTCAAAACAAAGGCAAAACTTCATGTCTTGAATTTTGGACCACGTGTTTTCTTTGTTAGGATGACCTTGGGTTTACTTTGCGACGTATCGATTTAAGGAGTCAATAAGCTCTAAAAACCAAAAACCATGCAAAACGGAAAATTGCAGATCCACGAGTGAATCTACTAGTTGTAAGCGTATAGAGGCACGACAACACAACTGTTCACTCGATTGATGGAGGTAGAAAGAGTTGTCACAAGCTAAAATTTATTTTATTAACAGGACAACGAAAATCATAAGTAATAAATGAGGGTTTGTACGATATAAGTTTGGAATTTAGAGTAAATAAAAGAACGCTAATTCCACTCGAAAAAGCAACCAAGGTTACATAAACCTCCAAGGCCGCTTTGGGCTTTACAAGCCTCGAGAAAGACAGAGAATATCAATCAATTCCTCACTGTTAACAAAGCGGAGGCAAAACAACAGGCATTTACTATTGTATTACTCACTCTTTAACGCTACTGTTAATGAGTAGAAGTGATAGCTCATTGTTCAATACTCGAGCCTCGCAAGGGAAACGCCAAAGACAATTGGTTTTAAGAAGGTAGAAAACGCTCTCAAATGCAAAAAGCTAATTCTCTTGATTATGAGTGAGAATATCTCTAATCAAACCACAAATAACACAAAATTCGAATCAATTAATGTGTAGAAGGCATTAATGTCGAATCCAGTGTAATCGGGCACAAATTAGAAGAAGAATCTGTTTTTTATTTAAATGTCCCGGGCTTTTATAAACTTTTTGGGGTCACATAGTAATGTTGGCCAATCACAGACCGACAAGTATCGGTCCAAACCATTAAGCCCTAAGGAACATTACTAATTAGTTAATTACGCCAATAGATGGCGATTGGGAATTTAAACATAAGGAACTACCGTAAAGGGGAACAATACAGAATTTTGTACCTGTCCAAAGGGGCCAGCACGCAAACTCAATGGGTAAGTGTAGAAATACCATTAAAAAAGCGTTCTGCGCAAGGTGCGCAGTGAGAACGTAAAAAGGCACGCTTTGAGCAATCAGGCCAAAGGCTGGCTCGTGACATTCTTCCCCTTCTGGATTAATATGACAAGTTATTTAATGATTGACAAATTTCATATTCATCTTAAGCATCTGTAAGCGTGAGTAGATGATAATAAACTATATGTGTTATATGGAAGATACAAATTAAAGAGTACTCATAGTTGTGCATAAAACAAAAGATAAAGAATTTATTTTAAATAAACAAAAAAAAACGTTTACAAATAAAACAAACAGGAATAGGTAGAGAAAACTTATCTCTTATGATAAAACAATCTGTCCTTTCTTATAAGAACGTTTGAAAAATGAAAACAAGCAAACAACAAAAACAAAGAGTAAAAATAAAAAACAGAACATTTGTCTCTAAAATAAAGTAGAAATAATGATAAAAAAAAGCTCTGTTAAAGAAAAACTTATTTTTTAAATAAAACGCTTAAAAGGAAAAATAAGGAAATCCTTACGACCAAGGTTTTTTTGGACGTGGGTTTTTAACCAAGTATGTGAGGAGGTTCACTAACGTATGGGCAACACACGTCTGAACGGTTTCGAAGTCAGTTACGTCTCTTGGTAGTCTTCGTACGACTGCTGGCGCAAAACGAGATAAATACACACGACGGATTTTTTGAATTACAGCTCGCAGTCGACCATGAGGTGTGTCGAGTTGTCGCTTCATTAAAAGCCGAGCAGTTTCCAAGATTGGGTAATCCGCGATTGATAAACGAAGAGAACGTTCAGAAGTGGCCGGTATGAACGCGATTTCCAGTGAATACAACAATTCCATTAAAATCGGATAAACCTCTTCAAGTGATAAATGTCCATCAACTTGACTTGAACCAAGCATTTTAATCGTAGTTGCGACTGAAATTTGGTCATCATCTAAATTGGGTAAGGGGTAAGTTATATCCATTGCTTGGGTAGACGTTGCTCCATTCGAAAACGATGTTAGAGGATCGATGATTATAATTGGATCTCCGATTGTTGGTATAATGGAATGGTGATCGCTGTCCAGGGTAGGGTTCACATCCATAATGATTAGTGGTGTCTCCTGGACAACGATACTCTGCTCGAAAGCAACGATTTCCTCCCAGCTTCTTTTTGATAGTTCTGCAGAGTTTTCTAGACGGAGGAGATCAACCTCGATGTCGTATAGCGTTTCATCCAGGGGTGATGATATCAACTCCTGGGTAGGGAAAGGCATCAAAGCGGAAAAGTCCTCCAAACCACAAATCAAAGGCGCCGAAATAGGATTGATTGGTGGTAAATTTTCGTTATCAAGCAAAACAATCGGAGTAGTTAAAGTGTCAAAGTCGGTGTTTGGAGTTTGAGAAATAGTTGGCGTTATTTCTTGTAAAACGCTCTCAAGCTTCTCTACGGTTATAGGGCGCGTTGGTACATAATTCTTTGAATGGACAGATGGTTCGTCGGGCATCGCGGTAATGTGTTTGGCTTGTTTTATTTTCCGTTGTGCCGTCTTCTCCATGAACGTTGGCTCACGAAGCGATTTAACTTCGGGTAAGGTTGCCTCTTCCGATATGAAATCATACCCTGGTGCTGATGCTTCCAGTTCCTCGATAGGGGTGGCTTGGATGATATCAAGATCTCCAGTACCAAGGTAATTCATTAAAACGTTCATTGCCGGTAATCCGCGGGTTCCTCCCACCGTGGGTATCGGTTGAGCCACTATGAAGGCACGGCCAATTGGATACTCCCATGTATGCGGTTCTAACTGATTTTTTCTGGCAATATTATATGCACAGTTGCGATAAAACACGTGCACTGCTCTGAATTGCGAAATGGCACCAGGATTTCCCAGGAGAACCATTGGTGGTGGAAAATTCCTGTTTAACAATGAATAGCCGTCAATACTGAGTTCTTTAGCCACAAAACCCATAATTCTCCGCATCCATATCCTAAAGTTGCAGCGTCGAAGTGTGCTGTGACCGGCGCAAGCTCTACATTTGAGATTCGGCGGCTGCTCCTTAAATATCTCCATCCCATGACTGGAACATAGGGAACAAATCTCAAAATTAGGAAGGGAACGTTCCCTTGAATCATCAGAGTGATATGTTGGTACGATGCATGGTCGATCGTCGATTAAAGGAGGCAAGGGGAGATTTTTCGGGTAAACCGAATTGATGTTATAAGCGGCAATTGTTTTTACATCTTTTCGCCATCCATCGTCATACGATATAGTTGAGGAATCACTATCGATAATTTTTAATCGTCTTATCGAGGTCGAATCTTCCTTCAGCCATTGCTAACAAAGTCGAAATCAAAAAACAAAACATAAATTATAATGAAAAGAAGAAATAAAGTAAACATCGAACACGAGTTTTAATAGATTGCGAAATCAATTATATGTTTTAATTTAAATGTAGAATATATAATAAGCGTAAGCTGAAAAGAACGTTTTAAACTTTTTTATAAACAATGTAGAAAGTTTAATAAGTTTTTATTCTCATAAAGAATACCATTGCATCGAGGTGCAATTGTTTTCAAAACATGATTTATCGTTTACGATAAACAAAAAAGTTTAAATACCATGTAATGAAACACATGGTCGTCTCTATCAGATTAAGAAAAATGGCGGCTCACATATGTTTTTAAGCCTAAGTGATTTTTCTAAACAACCTCATACGCCAACCAGTTTAATATTTCGTCAAAAATTGATTCCACAATCTAATGTAAAATATGTTATCGTTTGTTACTCACAGTTCGATTGTTACAAAAAAGGAAAATATCTAACAAAAGATTTTTTATCGAAATAAGCGTTCACGTCTTCTGCACGAGGCGATGGAGCGTTTGTGAATGACTGACGTAATTAAGTATCACACATACGTAGTAGAGTAGACACGTGTATTATGTCAATACACTACACCCCTCTATAGGTAATTGAGTCTATAGGGTCGGTCATAGTCAATCACTTCACTCCCCTTTGCTCTCGCTTCAATTACAATGTGTATATCCCACTGTGAAAAAGACGTGTAAGTTCCTTAACGCTTTTCAATTAAAAGAAAAAAAAGTAAAGTGAATTAAATAAAAAGAAAAGAAAAGAAAGAAATAAAAAAAAAATGAAAACAAAATGAAAAACAAAACATGAACATGACAAACACAAAATATTTAACACAAAACATTTAACACAAATAATAAACTTAAGTGTAACTTTGGCATACATAGTTACCATGGTTTTGGTACTCTTTGTTACTGTAGCAATAAGTTACCAATCACCATAGTAACGTTCGTAAAGCACATTTTATTCAAAGAAAAGAAAAGGACTTTTCAATTTTAATTCTCTGGATTAGGTATATAAGGATACCAATGTCTGATATCAACAGCGTTGTATGGTAGTGTTTTTACACCTTTCATATCCACTAGGATGAAAGTGTTTGGTCCAATTGTTTTATGAATCATATA
>JAQFZU010001647.1:0-12311 GCA_034696185.1 Henia vesuviana | reverse complement strand
GAATTGTTGTTTTCGCATTTTGCCACAATACGACGAAAATGCTCTCTCATGGCGCTGTCAGGACAAAATGAGAGCGAAAGGCACGAAGATTTTCGATTAGGTTCAGTGAGAGTCGTCAGTAATCAAGTAGAACAGCGGGTAAGACAATAAGCTGCGGACAGGATTACTGCGGCAGCAATTCAAAGAGGGTAATTTAAGAAAATTATTTTAGCTATTTGAATCGTAACCACACCATTGAATTTACGCCGTACCTTGATGTCATCTGCGAGGTCGATTGCTTGTTCTTTGCTGGCATAAATATTTTATTAAAAATTTCACGTCGTTTATGAGATTTTGTAAACGTCAATTATTCCTTTTTTAAACATTTGATTGTTATTCGCAAAATTAAAATTGCTTTCCGCGTGACTATGTTCTAATTCCATGGATACAATTTGGATTTGGAATTGATTTTTTTTAAATGATGAAAATGTTAATAGAATTTATTTTCTAATCATTTTTATTTTATTAATTTAATAATAAATAACACTTTTGAAGTTCTATTTATTTACGTTTTTGTAAGATTACTTTGCGGATTAATGAAGTTTTTGTAAATATTGTTTTACGTGCGATTTTATTAAAGTTGTTTTCATCTAATTTTTTTTATTATTTTTAGGTTCAGCAATGTAATACGATTAATAATGTTACACATTTTTCTGGAAGTACAGCAATGGAGAAGGATCCCTTGTCGTTGTATTTGCCTTGGTCACACGAAACAACACCTTGCAATTTGAAGGCCAGGTTACCTGACTTATCATCTCAAGTAATTACTTTTTTTCGACATTCGATTTATTAAATCGTAGACGCCATAATTATTATGCACTTTTATTTTCAAAAATAGATTGGCGTTGGTTTAGTTGTTAATGGTCGTGAGAATGCATTAACGGAAAAATCTTCGTCATTAAATAACAGTGCTGCAAACGACAAGTTTGCTTTAGATGATCTAGTTTCGAAAATATTGGACGAGGACCATTTCGGGTTTAATGGATTTTCTGAAGCGCCATCAAGATCAATTCACGATATTTTTTCTTACGAAGGGTAATTTAGTGTAAATGTATTTAGTTTGAATTAATTAATTTTAATTAATTAATATTTCAGAGATTCGAATTACTTGCTGAACAGCGTTTGGTCCACTGAAAGTAACAATTCGACGAGTGAAAGGAGTGAACGAAATTCGTTTGGATGTGGCAATTTCGATCGAAATGTTAAACCGAATGAATATTTTTTTGATACATTATACGGAAAAGGCGATGGAATATCCTATTCGCAAGAATCCATGAAACTGGACGTTGAGGTAATAAAAAATTTATACAAAACTATACGATAACAATTTTTGAATTTTTAGCGCTCGAAATTAGAGCAATATTACCGACATCCTGAGCGAGATCGCATGCGATTCAATGATTCTATCCAAGAGAATTCAAATGTCGATTACAGACTCCAAAGTATTATTGAAAATCCTTTACGGGAGCAGATGCAACACCAGGTTTAATATTATTTTCTTATTTTTTTTAAATGTTATAACATAAAATTAATTGTAAATTTTAGTCCATTCTTGGGGATCTTTATCTGGATTTGGAAAAGCAGTCGAGGCTGTTGAGCCACGAAGATTCATTTCCATCAAATGGAAATCATCTTTATTCAAATTGTCTCCATCAGCAAATAGATCATCGCAACGCTCAAACTCAACAGTCGCAGCAACAACAAAATCTACAATCACTTCACGCACAATCAGTTTCGGCGTCTTTAACGTCTCAGGATATGGGTCACATCGGAACTCAAGCGCGGCAGCAGGTGAAGCGAATACGAATTAAAATTAATTAGTTTTCGATGAAAAATAATATAATTAATTTTTCAGGTTTTGCCCAAGGAAAGAATGAGATTACACAATTCAGAATCGGTGATCGCATCGAATCAACTTCCTCCTTCACAGCAACAATTTATAAACTTACGACCAATCCGAGCATTGTCTGAATCGTCAATCCACCAAGAACAAAATATGGGCCCGCAGGCTCGAGTCCATGGATTTATGAATCCAATTAAGGTTGTAACTCCTGCCAATTATTCTAGTCAGCAATCGGGATTGACGACTTCGCCATCGACGCACGACATGACATCTCCGGGTCAAGAGAATTGCTCGGCCATGCACATTCCGAAGAACCGCTTCATTCAGCAACAACAGCAAAATTTTTCAGCACAGCCAAACAAATACGCTTTCGTGAACAACCAGAACAACTCGTCAAATTCGCAAATGTCCAACATAATGAATGGCATCGAGAGCAACATTTTGAACAGAAGCCAATTATCATCGGTCAGTCCATCGCGACTTTATTCCAGCAAAATGTCTTTACCTTCGAATTCGAGTGGGCAAATGAATTTGTCGCCACAAAATTCCAATCAGAACCAAGTGACGCAAAATCACAGCCAAAATCATCTGCTTTTGAAACAGAACGACCAGCAAGTTTCGCAATTGAATGTCAGGGATTCGGAGAGGTCGCAGCAGCAAATTGCGGGTGTCGTGTCGCAAAATAATTCCCAGTATTCCCATTCGGATTATATGGATCGTTTTTCGCCACATCCTGATTTTAAGTACTCGTTGCGATCGACTTATCCGCAATTTGAAAGCGAATTTATTCCGCCCGAATTGCTGAATCCAAATTCCTCCATTCCGCACGGTACGAGAGGAAATGTCAGATACCCGGCGCAGTTTGCTGCTGTTCATCCGCAGTCGAATTTGTCTGGAGACGTTCCTTACGAGTTCTATCCTTTTGATCCGTATCTCCACGGAAGAGGAACGTCCACTTACTACGGGCCAAACGAAGTCTTTTACGATTTAGCGCCGCCAACGTTCTATGGAATGCCACCGCCGTTTATGGGCTTTCGACCTTTGCGACGGAGTGGACCTTCTAACGAGTTGCATATCCGTCTGGAAGAATGTTACGATCAATTTAAAAATTTAGAGAAAGAAAGAAAAAAAGTATTTTTAAAAAAAATTTAATTTAATTTTAAAATAAATTAAAATTTTTTTTTTTAATTTAGACCGAAGCAGAATTGGCAAGACAAAATCCTGGTAAGAAAGTATCGAGTGCTAATAACATACCCATTCCAAGATTACCTCCAAATCCGTCTCGAGTGGATCGATTAATTGTTGACGAACGTCGAGAACACGCGAGGGTAACTCAAAACTCAATTTTTCCATAAATTTTAATTGAACAAAATATATACTTTTAAAAGGTTATAACGTTGGTAGCTAAAATGGAACGATTGAGAAACGTTCCAGTGCACAATAACATTCACACAGCAATGGAACAATGGTTGGAAGCGATAAGTAAAGTGCATGCAAGAAGACGCGACGAAATCGTAAATGCAACTAATAGACAACGTACAGGCAATGGATCAAGAATCCAAGAAGATAAAGGTAAATTTTAAACAAAAATTTATTAATTTAATTAATTTTATTTTTATTTTCTAAAGATATCCTTGCTCTTGCTGCGAGTATTCAAGATTTGACCAAAGCTTCTCGTCGAGCTCGCACAGCCATGTGGTGTGCCTTAATGACGACTATTCACTACAACGTGGATCCCCTGCTTGCTTCTGCTCAGTCCCTGTCAAACGACCAAGCTGCTCAAACTCCATCACCCTCCGTGGTCGATACTGGTAATGTGGAGTTGTCAATCGATAATCCGACATGCAAGTTGGATTATCCGCCTCCCAAATCCAAGGTTGCATAAGTTTTTAAAAAAAAAAGAAAAAAAATTTGTCTTTCATTAATTAATTAATTTTTAATGTGGGTGTTTTTTCGATAAGGTGTTTGAAGGACGAGAAGTTTGTAGTATTTTCTCTATTTCTCTAGTTTGTACAATGATCGTGGTGTTTGTAGGATAGATGAATTGATATTTTAGGATTTCCTATCACGATGTTTCCAGTATTTTTCTTAACATTTAAGAAATTTCATATTGCCAGTTTTTGTGATGTAGTTGAAAAATGGAGTTTTATCTAAAAACTGCAGTTAGCATATATTGAATACTCTGGCTTTCAAATCGTAATGAAATAAGCTTTTGAAAGGAATCGATATTGTTGAATAACTTTATGCAGAAATTTAAAGCAATATTTATTGATTAAATAAGTAAAAAAAAAATAATTAGATTTTAAAAAAAAAGTAAAATATAAAAACTACTGCGTTTAATCTCTTCTTCCATGACAATCGCATGTAGTAAAAGCGACACGACATGATAAAAACAAGGGCTGATCAAAGTATAGCATTAGTTTGTGGAAACAAGAAATTTTAGTATAATTCATATACAGCCTTTGATTAACAAGTTTTTAATGGAACAAAAATTAGAAATCATTAGCGTGAATTTGTTATCTCAGCTGTTCAATATTTATTAATTCAACTTAATTGTCTAATTTTAGAATCTCTAGAAATTTGGAAAAAGCTAGTTTTTCGCTTTTCGATCTCTGATATGCTGAGTATCTATTTCGGTTATTCCTTCTCGTTTGGGAAATTTTTCGAGCACTTGTTTAGCAAACTGTGGTGTCGAGATGTCGTAAATTCAATCCTTCCATTCCACTATGTGATTTCTGTGTGATAGCTTAATTTTCAACAAAATAACTTTTAAAAAAAGAAAAACTTTAAAAAAAAATTTAAAAATACCTAAGTAAGAAACAAATTGTTGTGAATTGAAAAATATTAGTTCAATGTTGACTAATAATAATAATAATCAAGCAGTCATTTTTTTTATTTGTAAAAAAAAAAGTTAAAACAAAATTAGAATAATTTTTTTTGTTAATTTAATTTTCTTATATTTTAATATTAAATGGCCTAATTAATAATAATAGGCACAGTCAATTGTCATACGTAGAATAATGTGATTTTTTATAATTTTGGTTTATCAAAGATAAATTAATGTTTAAAGAAATTAACAAAAAAAAAAAACTTCTGTTCCTTCATTGTTTTCATTATTTATTTATTTCACTTTATTTTTTAAAATCGAGAAATCAAATGAACACATTTAGTAATTCTATTTATTAATTTTTTTTATCTTTTATATATTTTTGAACTTAATATGGGAAGAAAATAGTTTTTAAAAAAAAAAGTGAATTTATTAATTTTCCTTCCTTTAATGCTGGTCTTTTAAGAAAAATTTAGTACAAAACTTGATATAAAATGGGGCATTTTCGATCTGCTGGAATATTTGTAATTATTAAATGGGCTTGTAAAGCAATTTTTAAAATGTAGTTTAGTTTGATTATAAAAAGAAAAAAAACATTCCAGAGTGTATGATAGAATTTAAAAACTAAATGTTATCCTATTTTTGGTACTGATGGGATTACTATATAGGAATTTTTCTGCTCTTAATGTATAATTTTTTTCGTAGAAAAGTTCTAAAAAAAATGAGAAAAATTGTTAGACTATCTAGACATAGTTATTTTTTTGTCATTGGATACTGGTGAAAAAAACTTTCCAAATGTCACGTGCAGAGTTGGCTATATCGTCTTCACATATACTTGGTACTAGCGGGTCATGACGTAACTGTTTGTATCACTGTATATTTTGCTATATTTGTCATACCGTATTATTATTAAAGGAAACTAAAAAAATTTGTTTTCCTTTTTAAAAATGGATGTTATTAACTCCTGTAAAAAACGTATCAATTTAAAAATCTTTAACACGTTTTTTCTCAATATATTGAATGTTATATTTTCTTATTAAAGAGCTATAATAGTGTGAGGCTTAGATTAGATATAGATTTTGAGAAATAAAAACAGATTTCTAGGTATTTGCTGTGAAAATGTAACGGAGGAATTTAGTTAAGAAATCCTCTTAATTATGCGTTTTTCACTATCTTCAGGGAGTTTTATCATTGTATTATAAAGTTGAGAACTGTGCACGGTAACTACTATTTTTCTCGGGGTTTTAAGTTTAAATTTTTTTTAATTTAATTATTTATTTTAATACTCAGTTTTGAATTGTATAATTTTAGCTAAATTAAATACGACTTAATGTATTTTATGGGATCTCATAATTTTGTAATTTTTATTTGTATGTATTTTTCTTATTATTGTAGGCCTAGTTTGATTCGATCCAAGTTGACATTTATCTTTAGTGAATTTTAAAATTTATGAATAATAGTCGATATGAAGTGAAATGTAAGTTTAAATTTGTTTAAAGTGTTCATTCATTCATTTTTATTATCTATAAATTTAAGGTCAAGAATTTAAACTCGAATATTTAACATCACTAAATTTTATTTAATTTATAATATAAGTCCAAAATCAAAAATGAATACTTTAAATGAATTTAATTTATTTCACATTTTTGTAAGCATTTAAAACTACCTGTAACCATGAGATTTGCCATATTTAAAATCGCCATTTTCGATTAACATTAGTAAATTGTAATTTAATTTTTTTTTCTTAAAATAATGAGTTCTCTCGTATGGTATTAGCTTTTTTCGTCTTATAAGAAAAGAAAAATTAACTTTATGCAATTGGGTAGTATTGAATATTCAGGCACAGAATGTGACCAGTGCAAATTATTTATTTTCCAAATATTTATGTGCAGCTATTGACCACTTTTTATAACATTTGTTGCTGGTTTAAATCTTATGAATTGTTCAGGTCTAAAAAAAAATAATTGAAAATAACAAAAATAACTGTTCATGAGATCATAGTTAATTAACAATGTGTAGTTGATAAGTTTTTGCGTAGCTCACATCTTTTCACATAAACATAGATTCTAAGAAAATTATTATATAAAACTTGAATTTTTTGGTGTGGCTCATTTCATGCTCAAAATTTTAATAAGAAAAAAATAATAAAAAAAAATTACATGTTTGGATATAATAATTTTAGTGAGTTTTAGATGTATATGCTAAGTGGAAGCTTTGGACTTTTCGTCTAGCTCAGTTTTCTAAAAATGCTGTCAAATTTTTTAAAAGTGCTGTTGCATTTTTTACTGTTTGTGCAGAATTTCAAAACCGTAGTTCGATGTGGCCTTATAAAACATTTCTTCAATTTTATCGCATTGTTCCTTCGTGCTTTACTGAGTACAAATCTCATTTTGGAATTTTCTCAGTTGCAAATTTATTATTTTGATTTTTTTTTTTGTTAAATTTTGCGATTTATCATTGCTTTGTATTTATACCTCGTAATTTTTTTTTTTTTGCAATGAAATAATCTTATTGATGTTTGTGATGATCTAAACTCTGAAAGTTAAAAGTAGTCTCCTTATTAAGATTTTGTCATATTCGTGTTACAGGAGGCAACTTATTATGGCAGTCTCGTGATAACATTTTATCGGGATTTAGGTGCAAATATTTTAAAGGTTAACTAACAAAAGGCCAGTTGTGATCAGTGTTTTTATTGTACAAGTTGGAATTGTCACTATTTTGTGGGATAAAAAGTAACAAAAAGTGTTTGAATTGGTTATTTTTTAATTCAGTAATTAATTAGGTCAGTTTTATTGTGAAGTTGTGACACATTGCGTAAGAAATTTTACTACTGTATACCAATTGCTATATTCATTGTCATAAATGGGAGTTTGCTTTAATATTATAATATGGGATTGTGTTAGTGATAATTAATGAAAATTTGGATTTGTGTTTAGGCCAACTGAGCAATTGAAAAACATTCATAGTGAAATGATAAATTTTTTTTTTTGTTTTGTTAGTAAATTTAGTTTTTTTTTTAAAAAGGGCAAATTTGACAATGGCATGTATTAACACAATTTTTTCTCAAATTGTAATTCATCTAATATACTTAAGTTTTTTTGGATCTATAAATTTCAATATTTACACATACAGTACTAATATTTGGGTATATTTAGTCCTGTAATTAGTGGTTTAGTGTTTGGAATTTTTATATCCAGATTGACATCCCACTATCCATGCCATTGTTGCTAGGTTGTTATTTCCCACTTTCTGAAATAATAACAGATGTAATGTCAAGTCACTGCTTCCTATTTAGTAAATCGTATATTACTAGGCCTAAATTAACAATGCAAAATTTTTTGATGTGATTTTTGATAGTAGTAACTGTTGGAAAAAAAACCATTAAGTGTGTGCTTCCAAAACCATCTTTTGACTAGTTCTAATTTCATCGGTTGTAGGAATGTAAAATGAATTTGATGTGATATTTAAGTTTATATTAGAAGAGCTGCCATATCTCAATCTGCATGGGTTCAGTTGTCAGATAGGCTGTGAAAAGATTCGCATCGAAGATGTGAATTATTTCTCTTAATTTATGCATTTTTTATTTATTCTTTTTTTTTTACCTGGAATTGGTCAAATTAAATTTAAATTATTTTTTTAATTTTGGACTATTTGGGTTATAAACTTTTTGGCTTATTTTTACCGTTTGTTTTTTCATATAAATAATAGTTTGATTAAGGTTGAATATGAAAAATGATTTTGAAGGAAATAATGAAAAAAATGATTAACTTTTAAAAATACTGAATACGAATATTGTGACAACAATGCAATGAATCCATTTTTTAAAAAATACCTATAGCTCTGCCATACAATAGCATTTTCTACTTTTCCTATAATAAAAAGTGAAATCCTGATATTTTTTTTTGTTTAAAAAAATTAGGATTGATATCAAATCTTCGTAAATAATACATATCTTGAACTTGTTTTTTTAGTTGAGTGGTTTAGTGCCTAAATAAGTCATTGTAGAGTTGTCATTTTATTTTTTTGTGTGATGTAGCGTACAAATCTGATGGATTGAAATGATTATGTACAATTCCTCCAATGATGCTTTTCTGCACAATGTAATTTGAAATACTTAGGATGTTAATTATTAAGTAATTATTTTCGTATCAATGTTTGTATAATATGACTAACATTTAAATGTATTATAAGGATAAAAAAAATGTTGATTTTTGTTCCTTTTTTTGTTATTATTCCAGTGAACAAACAAATGAATTGCTACGAGTTAAATTGAATTTTTTTTTATTATTTAATTCCATTTCAATTATTTCTCTTGTTAAAGAGATATTTCAATTATTATTGTTTTGTGTTTATTTTTTTTTGCTTTTACTATAATTAATACCAGAATAATTTTTATTGTGATTAAAAATTTGACAGATGCAAAGTGGAATTAACAACATAAAATTTAAATTTAAAGAAAAAAATGAAATAATTTGTAGTCTTAACATTTAAAAAAAAAGTAAGAAAATTCTAATTTCCATCTGCTCAAATTTTGTAAAAATTTCCATTTTTTATACAAATGTATATTTTAATTTTTTCAATTAACTTGGATACGTGGGGCAAACAAAACAAGGTATTTTTACGCTTCTTGTTGTTAGTTGATGTTTTCTATACTCTGAATGTGTGGGATGTCGAACTGGATTGTTTTTATTTTGTCAATTTTTTCCTCAAATTAAAAGACAAACGTACCTGCACAATTTAGCTATAACATTTTGCCCACTTTGCATTCATCCAGTTTTTTCTCAAGAACAGTTTGAGGATTTCAATCAAAGTTTTTGTAACTTAACTGTACAATTATAAATATCTCTTTAAGATGCAGTTTTGATAGTAATTATGCATTAGAGTTAAGCATTTTTCTGGTATTTGTGTAATGTTTTGCGAATACTTACAGAATTCGAATAAAATATGGTTGGTTTGAACACGTTGATTTTTTTTTCATAAATTAAAGACCAAAAATTTATTTCACTCGAAATGTTACAATTTCCCTAAACCATGAATACATATAAAACGCTAAACAAAATCACATTTGCTGAGTGGAATTACCATTCCAGGTATTGTTATCATCGTCATCGTCCTTTTGATTCGATATTCGGTGAATGTTGCCCTCTCTTCGGCTGAAATTGGTGCCGGGATTACCAGACCGACGTTTGTGGATACTAAAATAATAAAATTATTTTAAATTAAAATAATATTTTATAAATTACTTTTGTTGAGAATCGTCGCCAGTCGCATCCTTGCTGCTAGTGGAAGATGATTCGTCACTAGTACGTTTATTCACATTTTTAGATGACTTAGGTTGACCTTGCGCACCTCCCGATGGTCCTCCAAATATTAACACACGAAGATAATTAAAGAGAGCAATAATTGGTCCTAACAAAGTCCAAATAAAACCAAAGTTTGTTGAAGAAACAGTTGTTGATTGCTAAAAATGATTTTTTTTTAAAGTTTGAACAAAAATATTCGAATATTTTTCATTCACAAACATTTACAGGTAAAACCATAATTGCAGCACATGGAGCCAACCGTAGTTCTCTCAATGTTTGATCGTAGTCAGCTTCTTCAAATTCTCGTCTTGGAAATGTAGTCGATAGAGTAAAAGAATGCGGCATTCGTCCGCTCTTGAAATTATGCGATTGAAATAATTCAAAATTTATTTTTCGGATAAATATATTTTACTTGTTGTATATGGCGACGAACGACATCCAATGTATCGTCGGCTGAAAATTGATGAGTTAATGAAGACCCATCGGGAAACCGGAATTGTAATCGAGCGTTATTGCTATCAAAATGTATGATTTTAAAGAAAATTTTATTTTAAAATATAAATAAAGTATCGAACCTTTTTTCGGCCGCTTCAATGGCAGCTTTTTTTTGTTGTTCCAATAACGTTGCTTGTTTAACTTCTTGCTTTATTCTTTCCGATTCTTGTTTTTCGCTTTGATATTTTAAAGCTCTTTCAGCTCTAAATCATTAATTTTTAAATTCATATAACTGATTTTTAATAGTATTTGTAGTTTTATTTACCTATCTGTAGCGATTTGCTCTCTAATTCTTTCGCGAGCAGCTTTCTCTTCGGCTCGATCTCGTGCCAGATCATCAGCTAATTGCTTTACTTCTGCATCTTGTTGCATATGTTTTAGTTTTTGCACATCTTGACCATTTTTACGTCGCTCTAATTCTTTTTGTTTTTCCTCCTGGACAAAAGCGACAATGGAATTAAATTTATAACATTAGTTCGTGTGTATACAAACCTCAAGTTGTAATTTTGCTTTCTGCTGCTTTTGTTGAAGCAATAATTGTTTAGCTCTACATAAATAAAAATTAATATGTAACTAAATGTGAAATTGTGTCCTAATGATTTCACACCTTTCAACCCTTTCATCAATGTTTGCAGAGCCAGCGTTTGATGCATCTGGTGTTGTTAATTCACTACTCCTAATCTGATTTAAAAGTTAAATAAATCAACAACTTCATAGTTTTCATATTTAATAAAAATTATACATTCTCTTGCGAATCGTTCAAACGTAAATCACTTGCAGGCTGATCATCAGTGCGAATTGCTGCGGCTGTATTAACTCCACGTTCATTCAATTGCGGCTACAAAAAGTTTTATTTAAACTCTACAAATTTCATCATTAAAGTAACTATCACCTTTAATATAGCCTCAACTTTGGTTAGAAATTCTTCGGCTGAGAGATCGCCTCCAATTATTTCCAACAACATACCATTGCTACCGATAAAATAACTAGAAGGAATTAACACAACAGGATCTTTACAATAAAAGCTAAGGAATCTTTCATTATTTAAAATTTAATTCTTATTTAAGTGATTAAAGGATACAGATTTGTGAAAACTGCTGACAAACTTCGCTGTGAAGAAAATCAAAATTAATATTAATATTATAACAAACGAATACAAATTTACCTATTTCCTTCGAGATTCACGGCTACGCAGCCGAATGAGTCTAATTTTTGAGCAACTTCTTCCGAGTCATAGGTTGCATTCATCCGTTGCGATCTCTCATCATCACCTATGGAATATAAAATGAATATAAAATAGTGATGACATTCTTTAAAACAGGATAAAAATCTCATAAATTAATTTGAGGATTAGTAACTAATAACTCGAATGTATTATATCGAGGCATTAGTATAGTTTGATC
Source organism: Henia vesuviana (assembly GCA_034696185.1). Lineage (NCBI taxonomy): Eukaryota > Metazoa > Arthropoda > Chilopoda > Geophilomorpha > Dignathodontidae > Henia > Henia vesuviana. The sequence continues at coordinate 401 of JAQFZU010001647.1, read as the reverse complement.
AATGTATTTTATCATAACGACACATACCTGATATGTAAACCATAAACACAGCTCTTTTGCTTTTCGCCTCTGCAATTGCTTCTGGAATAGTTCCTTGAAACCAATGCATTTTCCACTCACCACGTTAATTACACTCAACTTTAACTCAAATGTTTAGAACTCCAAAAAAATCAACCACAAAAATATTTTTCGGGTTATTGCTTCTGGTTCTGTTACTGGTACTGACGTCGTAAATCCACCAGATGGAGTGAAAACATCACAACTATTTATACCGCTCGTGCTGCTTCGTACTTATAACGTCAGTATCTACTTTGACTTCGTTTTTAAACATCATTCGCCATTACGCAACGGACAACCTTAGTTGACCTCATTGTCTCAAGGTCTAGTATAGGCAATGTAGC
>JAQFZU010001646.1:0-12317 GCA_034696185.1 Henia vesuviana | reverse complement strand
TTTCTTTAAAGTTTACGTAACTGATAGCAACTAATGGCTTCATCAGTATTGAAAGCATTAAATTTTGCAAAGCAATCATCTTGTCTTCGCCGTTTATCGAGTTCTCCTCGATGTTTAAGTGGAATCCCTGGACAAGGGCAAGACGATTGGGTACCACAAGAAAAAAAGACACATACTGGACAAGTAATGAATATCAAAATAAACATTTATGAATCTTTTAACTTTTTTATGAATACAGATTAAAAGTCATTTTGTTTTATTTAGGAATGGGAAAAAGACGACTATCGTTTGGTTCGTTTCATTGATAGACCAAAACAAGTAAAACGTGAATAAACAACAATGATTTATAATGTACGATTTTTATTTACATTTACCTAAGGTTAACGAAAGTTTTGCGATTGATTTGATCAATGAAGTTCCACCCAAAGGCATCAAAGATCGTCACGTTTGGTGCGATGGTGGAGGTGGAGCATTAGGACACCCGAAAGTTTATATTAATTTGGTAAAGTATATCGTAGACGATATGTAATAACAATTAATTAATGTTTTATTCCAAAATAGGATCCAGAAGGACCGCAACCATGTGGTTACTGTGGATTACGTTATATTCAAGAAAAAAGTTAAGTTTATAAGCATAAATTTTGCTTTTAAATCTACGAGATGTAGATAAATGAACTGTACAAAATACTAAGTTATAGGTAGTCTTATTCATAGTTGTTTTTTGAAATCACGATTGTTGTTGATACGAAAAGAAACCATCGATTGCATGAATTAGAAATAAACAGAAACCCAGTGTCTGAAAAAAAAACTTATTCACAATTTTATTTATTTAAAAAAAAAAATTTGAAGTCAGTATGAACTTACAACTGCAGCCATTACCAGAGGAAAATCAGATGCAAATGGCAATAAGAGATGTATCGGCCAAAGTAAGAAAATGGCTTTTATCAATAACCAGAGTGAATGGCTCAGAAAAAGAAACGATGCAATACCATTGAACAGAACTTCCTACAAAATTGAAAATCAAATTCAATACTTAAAAACAAAAAAGTTTTTTTAACTTACAAAAAGCGAACTTCGTATCAGATTGAAACTTCGCGATGATAGAACATACGATACTATTAAAAGGCTGCCAGTAAATACACAACTTGATACAAAAGCTCTGAACGAGGAATGAACGACTCCAACGATGGTTGACACACCAACACATTGATTTAGAAACGTGGTTATCAACGATGCAAATACCTGTAATTTCGATCGAATTTTTAATATTGGAATTGTAAAATGAATTTATAGATTTTATACTCACTAATTCCAACAATTTAAATATCCCAGGTCTTGTTTTTAATACTTGGAAATTGAAACAACAGTTGCCTGCCATGGATGAAGTGTGAATGAAAAGATCTCTGTGGGAGAGATGGTACTGCTTGGGAGGTTTACAATTGCGAAATTAAATGTTCCAAATTAAAATAGAATCTTATAGACTATTAAAAATGTTTTTTATTAAGTACATGTTTAATAAATAGGTTAAAAATCGTAGTTAAAAAAGTTTTATAATTGAAACAGTAAACAAACCGTTATATTTTACAGTTTGAAATTACCATTATACAGAAAATATATTTTAATAATAATATGGCACCAAATAAAGCTGAATGTGCTCGAATAACTCCATCCTCTAAGCAAAATAAATGAGTAATAAATAAATACTTTCGAAAAAATTAATAATTTCAAATAATTTTAAAAAAAAATTATTTTTTGCGACAAGCAATAATAGTTGTGGCGAGATACAAACAGCTATTAATAATACCAAGAACCTAATTTTAAATAAAAAAAAATCTAAAATTAAAAAATACGAAATATAAAACTATTTTCAGTTATACCGCAGCTGCTAATTTAACTTCGTGGTCGTGTTCTTTGTAGTCCTCATTTCTTTTTTGCAATTGAATGACATAAGCAACACCCGCAATAAGGTAAAGAAAAAATGCTAATCCATGGTACGAATATTCCTGAAAAAAAATATTAAAATTAATAAGTTATAAATGTAAATTGGGAAGAAAATGATACTTACGAATGCCGTTTTTGGTAAAATAGTTGCGGTCGAAAGAGATATGAAACTTGAGAATATCAACAAAAAGGTGGTGATGAGACATGCGACAGCAATTAAAAGGAAAAAAAGATCCACACGAAAGTCAAAATAATATGTGGGTTTATAAAGGGTCCAAGTAGTTGAATAGTGAGCCGCAATCCCCACACATATAATCCCGATGACCTAATAAAATGTTAGAACACAAAGCCAATGCCCTCATTAGTTGGCAAGGTTTCAATAAGGCGCCAAATTTGGCATTTAAAACATAAAGACGCGTATTCATTTACCAGTTGAATTAATTTGAGAATGCCGGATAAATCTTTAAGAAAGCCCACGTTAATTATAACGGCCGAGGACGATGAGGTCGTAATGGTTCGGGTTACGGTTACGTTGTGGGAAGGCATCTTTCGTGTTGTTCGCGAGGAAAAACAAGGTTTTCAAAGCTCCGGTGTAAGTTGACAACGCCCAATCGTCTACGCATGTGCGAACTGTTTTCCGGATGGTAACAGGATTATGACACATAACATTTAACGCGAAAAAAAATATAAATATATTTACCATCCACAATACCGAGAACTTATGATTTTTTAAGGCTAATAAAGATAACGAATGAAAGTTTTACACTTTGATATTTTTCAATTTCTAAAAACACATGTTTTTTTATTGTTCTCAGATGTAACAGACAAATTCAGAAAAATGATGAGTTCATTCGAGTTTAATGTCAATGATCACTCAGAGTAATTTAAATTTTAATCATTTTTATGAGTGAATGAAAAGATCAATTATTAAAGCAAACATTTTCCAAACTAGCGACAAAGAAGTCGAAAAAAATATTAATAATAAACCGAATTAATGAATGATCAACGAGTTCAGATTTATAACTTCTCTTCGTTCAATTATTTAAAACATCCTGTATAGATCACGCACTTGGTGGTGTCATGACTAACGAACAATTTATTGGGATGTTCATTGTGAGGGACGAAGTTTCACTCGTTTCCCATCATCACACAACTGCAGAGTGAAAATGAGAAGAAACATGACATACAAAAGTGGACATTTAGATATCAAATTACCAGTGAAAATGAGAGCGAGAGGTTTTCGAGGATGGAAAGTGAGTTTTTAATATTTTAATCACATATATCACATTTCAAAAAAAAAAAAATTAAATTTACGAAGATTAATTATTCAAACTTAAAAAATAAATCTTTTTAAAAAAGATTTCTATATTTATTAAAAATAAACTATAAATAGTATCCACCCAAAACGAAGACAATAATTAATGGTTTCTAAACCGCGACTTTAATTCCTGTATAGTCAATTATTCAATTAAGGAGCCGTGGGATCAGTTTAATATCGAGGTTTTAACATTTCCAGGCATGGAAGCGACGATGGATCGTATTGCACAGACTACACGATATGGCTGCTGGAAGTGTAATTATCACTTTAGATCTTTACCACAATTCCTGCGGCGAGCGACAAAACCACCTCGAAAGAGCCACAATTTATTTGGAAGATGCTTTGCATCTGCAACGAGTGGTATCTCGTTCCCATCCCTATGCATTCTACATCGAAGCACGCGACACTGCGGTTTATTTGGCCGCCGAATGTGAAACTGATACTCAAGAATGGATGGCTGCAATATGTCAAGTATTTTGGCCTCGCCCCAATTTACCAGATGGTGAGAACGTCTTTTAACGCATTTTTAAATTGGAATTAATAAATTCATATTCTTATAAAGATGCTGGAGATGTTTTTGACGCTGCAGTTACTGATTCTGCGTTTTGCAATTTGTTTGGAGTGCATGGAGGTTTTTGTCACGTATCCCTCATCAATAAGGATTATCTCTTATTGCAATGTGTGTATACACAACATGTTCTACTCGAATGGCCTTTGACTTCCATTGCAAGGGTTTGCTTAGATTGTCCGATCCATTTGAGGGATCGCGGAAGACTTTTCGTGATCGAACCAAGACCGTGAGGGAAAAATTAATTAATTTTTTTAATTTATTTTAATTTTAATTTTTTTTAAGCCATACATCGGGTTGGACTACTCCGTTGCATTTTTTCAGTATGAAAGCTCATTTAATAGTCGAAAGTATTTATGCACGAATGCAGGGATTGGCGAATGCATCGAAATCAACACGAGAAAGTCCTACGGTTCGTGAGACTCAAACTCTTAATCGACGATGCACGTCATTTTATGATCAACCGTTGCCGATCAAATGCAAACAAAACAGACGAATTTCGGATATGAGTCATTACGATACTCCTAAACCTGAAATTGATTCGATTGACATTTCCCTTGATCCGTTCTTTCCACCGAGAAAACGAAGTCACAGTGAATCGTATTTAGCTCACACCATCAATATTAGTACAAATTCTTTAAATGCAACTCCGAGTACTTTAACTGCTTTATCTTATAATCAACTCGATGCTCAGAACACGGACGAAGATGAACCATTACCCGATGCACAAATCTCGACTTTTCTAAGCTCAAAGGATTCGGGGTTCCAAGCGGACGAATATGCCAAAGTTATAATGGCGAAAGAAAATGCAGAAGCAACTACTATTGCTGAAGAAGTACCCAAATTGAACATTAAGCCGAGATCCGAACCGCTTTACGAAGAACTCGATCGTTTGCATAAAGATATTAATAAATTACTTGGTATCGATATTGATGATGAAGTTAGACCGCCGCCATTGCCTCCTCGATGTCCTTCAGTACCGTTTCTAGAAGCTCAGAAGAAAGATGTCGTTCGGTTCCTCGGAATGGAAGATCCGTTAGCGCGAAGAATCGTTCGTTCCCAGCAAGCAACTGCTAGGCAAATGAATCAAGGAGTTAAGAAAAAAAATTTATTTTATTTCCTTGGGATCGATGGGATTCATTCGTCGTCGTCATCGACGGGTTTGAGTTTTGAGAATTCGCTAAGACCTGAAAGTTCAATGAAAACTCAGCAAAATAGAAGGAATTACGAAAATAATTTTTTCAAAAGTTTCCCACTCAATGAGAATGTGTGTATTGGTGAGGTTGAGTACGATGTGCCAATACCAATTGGCTTTAAATACGAGTTATTTGCTGTTCAATTAGTAGATATCATAATGGAGGATGTTCGAAGGTTGTACCAAAAACAAGTTACAATTGCGCAAAATGTATATTGTAATTTGGATTTGATAAGATTAAGAGACGTTAAAATTTATAAAAGTATGAAATTGAGTCGAAAACGATTTGAAGTAATGAAAAAATTTAGTTGCGTTCAGTTTTTCTCGACTACAATTTTTTGTTCGGTTTTGTATTATTCATGGCTTGTTGATTTTTATAAATTAATGGATAGTGAAAAAGAATTCAGTACAAACAAATTGCGGAAATATGTATTAATTTCACGAGTGAAAGGTTGGTGTCATCAATCTAAACTAAAGCGATTGACTAACTAAAAAAAACCGTTAAAGTGTAAATGTTTGTTAGAAAAATAAAATTTAAGTTTGAGTTTATTAACTTTGTTTCTTGTTTGATTTTTAGTAGACGTAATAATATTACGAAATTACTACTTACGAGCATTGCCTAATTACGGTGGCTCATAGGGACAAAACAAACACCAAACACTGAAAACCCCCTTCCCTCTGCTAAATGGACTCTCGCGATCCATGTGTTTCTCGCAAGTGTTCAAGCAATTTATATGTTTTGATATCTGGCGAGTTTTTTTATATTTTAATAGATATTTTCTTTGTCTAAAATTTAATATTCACTGCTAAATAAGAATTAAATAAGAAATACATAATTCATTAAATAAATTGTTATTAGAATTTATATAAGAATTTTTTTCCCTCTAAAATAAAACTTACAATTATTTTGTATTTACTGACACTTTACAAGAGGTTCAGCCCAAACACCATTTTCTAAACACTTCACGTAATTTAAACCAATCATTCGCTTATTGTTTTTGCAACCTTTAATATCAATGCGCTCTTTGGGTAAGTAAAAAGGTTTTAAATCGGCATCGATTAATAGTATATTAGCTGGAACTCGTAAATCTACATATTTACAAATCCTAGTAAACCGAATTTTGATTGAATTGCTTTCATTTTCAGGTGTAAGACATGTATATGTCGTAACCGAATTTTCAACAGCATCAATCGAAAGGCGGTAGCTATAAAATTGGCCGTTTCCATGTCTTCTTTTATTAATGGGGATTATTTCGGCGGGTAAAACCAGATTACCCGTCTCGTCGCTGCGGTACCAGGTAGCGTGATACCAAGTATCCTGAGGTTCTGGTGGCATTACCCACATACAATGCAATTCAATGTTTTGTTTCGGATCCACAGCTATTGAACCATCGCCGAGAAATGCATATGGAGTTAATATTTCTATCGGAGGTGGAAATAATTCTGTAATTATAACACCGAAATTAGACAATGTCAATGTTAACATTCCCAGTACTTTGCAACCTGAATTTCTTTTCAATCGAATGCAATTGGCATTGTTTGGTGGAATCCATTCACCTGCGGTACAAGTTATTGTTGGAGAACCAACCAGTAAAAACTGACCAATTTCACGACAAGAGATTGTTACGACTCCTTTATCAGGAATGAATGTATCGCCATGTAAAGGTCGTCCAGAATACCAAGCGATCGTATTTATTGGGCGATGAAAAACGCAAGAGTAAGCAGACGATGAACTTAATTTGTCATCGGGTGTTTGATTCTCTTCATCTAATACCAAATAAAAACATAAAAATCTAATTGAACACATAAATAGGCAAACTATTCTCACCTGTTGGTTGCCTTAATACATTTATGATCAAATTAGTCTCCCGTTTCTTTAAAGGTGAAAAACAAGAATAAGTTCCTGAATCATCTTCTTGGATTGACCAAATAGTCAATGTAGATGTCCATTCAGCTTTTTTGAAATCTGATGTTATTTTATAATTTTCAGGGTCTCTGGATTGACTGTAAATCCACAATGGATTGCCATTTAAAGACCATTTGCAAATAAGTTGTAAATCGCTGTTTTCTTGGACGTATAAATTTCCTTCGGAGATCATTGCATCTCCATTGTCAACGATCCATTCAATTATCGGGATTGTAATTCCATCGTCAATTACTGGCTCGGGTGTTGTAGGAATTTCAGTAGTCACTTCAAACTCAGGTATATAGTTTATCTCGTGATCAATAGTCGGATCATTTGTGTCTGTGTTTGTTTCATCCTGATATTCAGCTGAAATATAAACATTGGATGTCATTATTTCTTTATTTCTTTAATTCGTTAAGTCAAATGATACTAACTTACTATTCTGGCAGTAAGTTCTACCATCAGGCATTAACCATGTTCCAAACTGGCATGTGATTTGCGAACTTCCATGCAATACGTAATCATCGTAACAATTGAGTGCATTGGACTCGCCGTGTTTGAATACTTTGCTAGATTCAATTATTATTGTTGGGTCAGTTGACATAAACGGCGGACAAGATCCTGAAATGAGTGATAATTCAACATCAATGCTAATTTTTAAAATTTATTAAATGACTGTCATAAAATTAATCAAAAATTTCCTTGTAAATTAATATAACGGTGGCAGTTGATAAAGTCAGGTTTTCCTGTCTTTGAAAAATTGATTAATCATATTGTTTGGCTTGTAGACGATATTGAAGTTTGTTTTACTAATATACAAGTAAAGTAATTTCGTAAAGAATAGAAATCAATAATCAGTTTTGATTAATTTATTTGATATCAATTGTTTTCATGATAATTGAAAAATGCAATAACACTGATTTCTAGTCGTATATCATTACTTGGTTCACATCCAAATTTGGGTAAAAGCCATTGTCCTTCTAAACATTCAATGTATCCTTTCAAGTGACCAGATGTTAATTGATAACGACTTGAACAAATGAACCCTACGGTTTCATTAGTTAAGTACCAATCCTTAAGTTCCTTTTGATACAAAACACCATCCAACTTAGGCAATGCTTGAACGTAACAACGAACTACAAAAATAAATTATATTTTTAAAATCCTTTATATCAACATTTAATATAATAACTAACTTAATTCCAAACACGAAGGCTCATGACCACTCCAACTGCCATCGCCTTGGCAAACTCGTTCAGTCAAACCAATCAATTTAAATCCCCTGTCGCAGGTGTAAATCGCTTTTGAGCCCAATTGTTGTTCGTGGACCAGCACATGTCCATCGCTCAAGTTACTTAAAACTGGACATTCTAAACCTATTGAAGGCAAAATTGTAAAATAAAAATTTTAAAAAAATAAATCCAAATTATTTTTATACCTTTAATAATGCACGTGCGACCACAAACTCCATCGCAACGACATTCCCGCTCGGGACTTCGGCAAGTTCGTTGCCTGGTGCACGGAGCAGCGCATAATCTGCCCTCTTTTTCGACCAATGCATCTTTACGTGCACAACCCGGTTCTACGGAGTCATTTGCAGCAAAATTGGACAAAAGGAAAAATAAAATAAAAAGGATCCCATTTGGTGCCATTTAGTTGCACTTTGGATATTCAAGGGTGGGTCCATTCGGATGCGTGGGCGGATGCTGAGATGTATTGCGCATGTGTATAATCTGCTCCTTCACTTTTTCTTTTTTTTGTTTTCAAATAGACATTCAACTGAAAAGATTTATCACAACACTGCGAAGAAGTCGAAGCAGTTGGCATTGGACTTCTCACCAACTGATTATGTTGTCAATAATCATGGGTTCTTAGAATTACTTTATTTTTATAATTTTCCATTAAGAAAAAGATGTTTCTTTATGTTATTTTAATCTTAATTTGTGCACCTGTACTATCATGGGCGGTCTTACCATCAGGTATGTTGTCAATACCTTCAATAGTAATTTTAAGTCGAGTTCATTAATACTCAAAATTTATTTTTGAATATTTTTTTTTTACTAAGTCTTAAGTGTACTGGGGTCATGAATCAAGGGGACTGACCTCTCTGATAATAACAAGCTTTTATATATATGAAATTGATAATGATATAAAAAATATTCAAATGTTTTTAAATTTTTATTTCTGATTTGAAATTTTAAGAGTTTTCAATTTCTTATTGAGTGCTCTTTAAGTTTTAAGGGGGAAGTTGAATAAGATATAGAAAAAAATGTGTTGAAAGAGAAAAGAATAGTATTTTTAGATTCTCTGAATTTTTCCGAGACAAGTGACGACGGTCATTGCCTGGGAATCTCATTAACGGCACAGCTGTTAAGTGAAAATGTATGTGAGCTCTCAAACAAGGAACAGAAAATGATTCTATTTAAAGTCACAAGTGAAAGTTGGGAGTTTTTCCAATTCCATTTTTGATTTTAAGAAGTCTTATAAAAGGAGTTGATTAGCTAATGGGTTAATAGGGCAGTCAATAGCCTTGCTCTAATTGATGGAATACAAACAGAAGGACATTGATAAGAAATTTCAATTTCTCCTTGCCAATTTCAAGTATAAAATATCAAAAAAAAAAATACTAATTTTACATTAAAAGATTTTTTTTAAATCTTTTGATTGAATGAACTAACCATTATAAAAATGCAAATAAATGTGAATTAAAATTAAAAAGTAATTTTTTTAAACTATTTTCCACTTAATTTCTAGGTTCATATGATTTATTAGAGGCTGTAGAAATTCACAGTGAACCGTTAGGCGTAATAAGGACCATTGGGTTTTGTCAAAATCGCCCACTAAGGCTCGAAGATGGTGTTCCAGTGTACGGGGAACCTGATGTCGCGTTCAAGTTGACACGGCGGGCCGTGCTCACTGTGCCCACCGCACACGCATTTCCTCGTAATAAATTATTCAGAAAATTTAAATTTCAAATAGTTATATTTTTTGATTCCAATTAGTTGGATTTCCGCATGATTTTTCACTACTGGCAACTATAAGACCAGAACCAAACTCTCAAAGTTCAATATTTACAATCTATAGTGAAACTGGGGAAGAACAATTGGCATTAAACGTTGGAAATGCCGTGACACTGTTTTTGGTCGCTGGAGAAGTCAAACAAACTCTCGTGTACAATTTTACTATTAACGATGGAAAGTGAGTAATTGTATTAATTTAAAGCATTGGATAACTGAGTATGATTTGTATCAGGTGGCATCGGATAGCTTTTAGTATAAAAGGCGATGCGGCAACAATGATTTTAGAGTGCGAAGAAACCAAAACATTGGCATTGGATCGTGGTTGGGGCGACTCGAGAACTTCAACTTTAAGTATAGCGGGAATATTATTCGTTGGGCAAAAGCTTTTGGATGAAGTGTTTTATGAAGTAATTTAATATTTCGTAATTTTTGCTTTTTCAATCTTAAAGTTGAATTCATATTTTAGGGTGATATTCAACAACTTTTGCTCGTACCATCACCAGAGGCAGCATACGAACAATGCGCCGATTATACTCCGGAATGCGATGTTCCTTTTTCGTATGACGAAGATGAATCAGTAGATGGTGGCGTGCGATACGTTGTCGAAGGTGGAGATGCGAATGGTAAAGACATTTCAACGAATATCGATCAATCGCGGAACACTACGTACATTTTTGAGGTACAAATTATAATCATAAAAATGATTCGAGATGTAATTTTTATTTTATGGCAAACAATGCAAGCTAAATGGAGAACTTTGTTGATGTTTTTTTCAGTAATCAGAGTATTTCATTAATTTTTTTGCCCAATCAGAGAACATTAATTTTCTTGCCCAATCAGAGGACATTGATTTTCGCTGCCCTCTGATTGGTTACTTTGGTGACACTAAAGTGCTCTAATTTATCAAAGACATATTGGTTTTGGAGATATTTAATTATATTCAATTTGTCATACTTATGAAAGTGAAGTATTGTCTTATTGTGATAAAGATTGATTTTAAGCACTTTACTCAGACTACAGACACTGGTTCTGGAGAAGTAATTTCAACTCATCGAGAAATTAATTATGCCTACCAAGTTGTCCAAGGGGCACCAGGACCACGAGGATATCACGGATCAACCGGTCGACCAGGATCTAAAGGAGAAAAAGTATTTATCTGTATTTAGCCAACGTTTACACTAAATTTATTACTTTTTTTAACTGTAGGGTGAACCGGGCCGTGACGGTTTTAATGGAGTAGATGGAATCTCGGGTCCTCCAGGCCATGTCTTTATGATTCCTGTAATTCAATCTAAATGAATTAAAGGTTTTTTTTAATATAAAACCTCTGGTTATTTTTAGTTTCAAGCTCAAGGGGATGTTAAAGGCCCTGATAATACGGAAATGTTCCGCCAATTGCTCAGCCAACACATGGTTTGCTTAATATTCATTTCAATTAAAGATAATTTAATTATTAATTGAATTTGGCTTTTCAGCTTGCAATGAGAGGAGCTGTAGGTCCAATGGGTCTAACGGGCGTTGCAGGACCTCAAGTATATATGTTAATAACCCTGAGTTATTAATAAATATTAATTTCTCTTTACAATTTAAAGGGACTTCCTGGTCCTGAAGGTATTAAGGGTGAAATAGGAGAAATGGGCGAACCAGGTCCTAGAGGGATAGTAGGACCCATGGGATTACCGGGACGAGAAGGAAGAAGAGTAAGGAAATAATAAATGTCATCAATTTCGATCGTCTAAAATATTAATTGATTAAGGGCAAACCTGGACGTGATGGTGAGAGAGGCTTCACCGGTCCACACGGTTTAAAAGGCGAACAGGGAATGCCTGGACTTCCAGGATTACCTGGAGAGAAAGGCGAAAGAGTAATTTGAAGATATTTTATAAGGTTAAAAAAATAATGCTATAAATTTAATTATTTAAGGGATTTCCTGGCAACCCCGGAGTTCCTGGTCAGTCGGGCCACGATGGGATGCAAGGAGATGATGGACCGCCCGGCTTACCCGGACTTCCTGGGGAAATGGTTGGTTATAAATGGTGATAAAATAATTTATAAATACTAAATACAATAATGGTTAGGGTCCACGTGGTTTTCCTGGACCAAGAGGATTTCCTGGAGCTGCCGGACCACCAGTTGGTATTTTCGTAAAAATGTATCGTTATTAGAATTAACAATGCCATGTCATAAAATCTGCTCTTTTTCTTTTTAAAATGTATTTTTCAGGGAATTCCTGGGTCAGAAGGTCCTCCGGGTCCAAAAGGCAATAATGTGTGTATTTATGATATTTTTTTCCTAACTTCTACAATAATAAATAATGTTTATTAGGGTCCAGCAGGACAACCAGGTCCTCCTGGGCAGACGGGATCTGC
>JAQFZU010001645.1:0-12322 GCA_034696185.1 Henia vesuviana | reverse complement strand
CGTTTTTAACTTGTCATTAAAGAAATCTGTGATCAAACGTCCTACCAAAGCCTTAGATGTGGGTTGAAATGCTTTCAGCAAAATGTCCCATGCAGAAACAGGTTCAGTGCAAGTACTAATCAATGCTTTCACTCCAGTTTCAACGCTGAGATAAATCGTCGATAATGCTTTATCACGACGAAGTCGATAAGCCTGTTTAACATCTGGACTGGCATCTGTGTTTGGAGCAACTTCTTCTGCACTAATTAATGTAAACAGTCCTTTTTCCCTAAGCAACATTTTCATGTTGGTACTCCACTCTGAGTAATTGTCTGGGCCTTTTAGTTTTTCAAATCGTAAAACACTTTTTCCTTCGTCGACCATGATGAACACACACAATATAATATAATCACACACAAATTCCTACTCTAGTATTTCGTGCTGTGAAATATTCTCCCCAGTAGACAACTCGTATTCGGATGACTCTGGTTTGTGCACAGCCTAACTAATGTACAACTATTCTCGTCTCGGACCAGTACCGCGAGAATGTTGTACGCCCACCAAAAACTTAAAAATTAATTGCGATATCCCGCTAGTGCACACTTATCAGACACAATACTCCACGCATTCGTGGGTGTAATCTTAGAGTTAATCATATCTAATACAACACTAAGCTAACAAGAGGCAAGAGAAAATACACAAAAAACGATAAAGTTCAATTTCTTTCATTTGATGTGTCCCTGTAGTTGCTTTAAGTTGTGGCTCGATGTATTCATTTAGTTGTGACAAAAATCCAGTTGCAAGTGCAGTCCGTACACCAATCAACCCTATTTACAGTTGTTTGGTATCGCAAATTGTCTTTGGTGACTTAAAAATCATTACGATCGTCGAAAAAACGCTGAAAATCGTCGAAATCTTCGAGGCGACGATCTCGTTTATCCCGGGCGGCCGCAAGTCCACTTAGTCCGGGAAGAATTTGCCGCTAATCGCGTCGAAATACTCGTCGACAGAAATTCGCGTAAATTCGAGTTTTCTCAATATATCCCGCTAGTTGTGGCTAAAATTGGTCGAATTCTCACTACCAGTGCTCATTGCAGTCGGGAGACACATCCCATCGCCCTTGGTAGGGGTATCAAACGTCGCAAGCGGGGAAACCATTCGAAAATCGAAACATTAATATCAGAATTCAAAACCATCGTAAATAATCGCTATTTTTGATGTTTAATTATCACAACTGACCTTTCAAATCACTGACTCGATGCCTGGGCCCATAACCATGTTTGAAATAAAGTGGAAGACACGTCAGGAAACATTTGGAACATCATAAACATCATTTATTCGGCAGGGTCCGACCCATCATAACAACTGTCATCTACACACAGCTGTTCTACAGTGAGTAACGTATTGCGTCACCAAACAAACCCAACATAGCAACAATAGCTCCTAACACTAAAAACCAACAACAGGTGGTACAACCACACTGATATGCTCTTATAACATACAAACACAGCAAATAAAGCTATTCTTGCACAAACCAATTCCAACACGGCCACCCCACGTAGCTGGGATGCAAATAGCAAAGTAATATGGCTACGTATCGATAGCTTCGGCTATCGTCACGGAGCCGGCGAACCGAGAGAGTAGATGGGAACGAGACGGTGAGATGCGTTGCGGCCAATATAATAATAAAGGCCTGCACACACAGAGTTCACGCGTCTGCTTCTATTTATTCACATGTGGCGTTATCATGGATCTGTCGCGCTAGGGACCGTGCCTAGTCGACAGTGCAGTGAGAACCGTCACAATGGATAATGTGACTGCATTATCTAAAATCCTGTGAATCACTCCGAATTGTGATAATATATTTTCGTGCCCGACCATGTGTTCCAGTTTGACCCCGATGCGTAACTGCGCATTTAGTTAAGTAGTTTTGCCATTCAGCCTTTTGTTAGCTTTAATGTTAAAATCACGTACTTTAATTTCGTGCCGTTTCTGTGTTGTAGTATTTTGCTGTAGTTAGGTTAGATTAGTTAGCTTAGTGTTGTGTTAGTGTTAGAAATTGGAGTTCTGCATAACTCCATATCCTGTCCTTACTGTATTTCTAGTGATGGTGATAAGAACCTGTTTTATCAATGTCAAATATTAATATTAATTGTTACTTGTGATGAAGTAACCTTATTGTTAAATTTTAAATATTCTTAATTGTTTAATCGGTATTAATAAATACTGTCCCTGTTTTGATAAAGAACGAAGTCAGATAATTTTTCTAATTGATTTTCACCGGGTTTTAGTAAAAATACGGACTTGGGGAAAAAAACCGTCACAACTTTATTTTTTAAACATATTTTCAGGTGCTGTCTGAGTAAAGTGTTGTCAAAATTAATCTATGTGGGATCACTGCCTTTAACTAAAGAGAATGCAAATGTAATAGCAAATACTTCGCAGTCATTTGAAAGAGTTAATTGCTTTTGTACTGATTTAAAATTTATAGTGATCTGTGTTGACAACAAATTTTTAGTAATTGTAGCAATTTGTTTTTTTAGTCTTGGTGTTAAAGGCAGGCCTAGTAAATCATATACTTTAACTAGAGTCTCATCTATGATGTTGATAGCAATCCAATAATCTATACCAGCATGTAAAATTTGAATGCATCACTGGGCAACTTTAAAAGAAAGCAAAGTTCCTAAAAGAGTGTCCTGAAATCCTTTTTGATTTTCTTGATTTTGGATTATGTTGTGAGCAAAATTAATTATTCTGTCATCCAACATTACTCCACATTTAGTATATGTATCAATCACTAAATGAGTAACGTCGTAAGAGTTCTTATTTTGTCTCTTAACTTTTTTCATAGATTTTTCTGTACTAATACTAGTAAGCGATCGCTTTAATGGACATTTTGATTTCATTTCAGAATTCAGGTCTTTACAAACAGAAACAGTTTCTTCTTTTAGCAATGAATCTGATTCAAGACAAAATGGAATAAAATGCTGCATCTCCATTATCATTTTTGCTTTCACTTGTTAAAAATCCAATTACATCAAGAGATGAATTTTCATCAATTGATTTTTTGAGTAATTTTTTTTGTTTATGGAGCTTTAATTTGCCATATTTATATTCATTTTTCTTTAAAGGAGTTTCAATTTTGAATTTTTTTTCTGGTTTAGTTGGTACTAATGGTAAACAATTTTTTGGATTTTTACTTGCCAGTAATTGCAATTCTTGTAATGTAAAATTCAAATTTTCATTCAACTTGTTTAAATTTGATTCATTTAAAAGCCACATTGTTGATTGAATAGAATGAATTGTAGCATTACATTTATCCATAAGTTTGTGACCAGTCGTCACTAGAAGGCAGTACAAACCCCCAATCACGTGATCTCTGGGGCGCGTCCATTCGTACTTCCTGGGGGGCTCAGCCGCGAGGAACAGCAGTCTGCAACTGCTAGTCTTAGCGATAGGATGGGCGGCGCAGATCTGGCTGTTCTGGTTGTCATGACGATCGGGGCTGCCCAGGACGTTGTACGATGGGCGCGGTGGTGTACGCACGGTGGTTGAGTGTACGTACAATCGCCCCACGTAGCTGGGATGCATGTTGCAAAGTATTATGGCTACGTGCCGATAGCTTCGGCTATCGACACGTGGCCGGCGAACCGAGAGAGTAAGCGGGAACGAGACGGTGATGTGCGTCGCGGCCCATATATTGTTAAACAAATGCAGTCCAATGAGAAGAGAAGTGACAGACAGCAGGACATGAGATTGAATAACACCTTTAATCACATAAGCTTGACAGGGAAGCCAACATTGCTGTCCCAGACAGAACAGCTGTAAGACACAGTTAACCCAATGTCATAACAACATAATAATACCTAACCTACACCAACACAACAATATACTGTATTGTAAACACAATACCTCACACCAGATTGCCACACATAAGCCCAAGCCATAGCTTTGACCTCATGCTTCAACCTGATGTTATCCAAACACACAGACGCATTTGGATCCTAAAACCAATATGCTCCCCCCTGTCCAAAACAACGTAAAAGCATTTAATAAACAATCATCAAAATAAAATGCAAAAATCCAATACAAATGATAAATACAATATAAACAATCAAAACCTCAAAAACCCAATAAAATCATACAATAGCAAATAATATGTACAAAGTGAAAAACATGGAAATAATTCATAATTACCAAAGCAACCAAGAAAATAATCTGAGAAAAAACACTTCATACACAAATCCATAAAATCAAAAAATAAATTTTAAATACGTCTCCAACTTGCTTCTCAAAAGTGGCTTTGTAAACATATTCGTCACGTTGCGTGCTGATTTCACATACACCAGCTTCAGCTCTTCTCGATCCAGCAAGCGACGAACAAAGTGATACTTCACATCTATCTGCGTATAACGTGGGTACGAGACTTCCAAACTCCATGGTGTTGCAACTCTTGATGATCCGTGAAATCCATATGATCTCAGTAGCTGCCAAATCCATCGCAACGTATTCGGTCTCCATGGTGGATTTCGCCACACATTTCTGGACGCTGGTCCTCCATCCCAGAGGTATGTCCCCCAAAGTCCAGATGTATCCACCAATGGAACGTCTCACATCCACTGCCGTCGCCCAAGACGTATCTGCGTAGATTTTCACCTCGGACGATACTGGTCGTGAAAGATTGATCACCCGATCAACTGTAGTGGACAAGTACTTCAGGATATGTAAAAGACAATTGTACTGCTGTTCGGTCGGATAAGATGCGAATTGAGCACACAAAATGACTGCAAACATAATGTCCGGTCTAGTTCGCCTCGCAACAAACAACAATGCTCCTTAAAGCTCTCGAAATGGATTAGAAGTCGCTATCTTCTTGACCAAATTCAGCTTATGCGTTGTTCCCATGTCCACTGGTGCATAAGTCTGAACCATCGGCTGTTGTAAGAATTTCTCAACCAATTTGGAGATGTACCTCTTCTGGTGAACTATTACACCCACATCCGTTGGTTCAAATTCCACGCCTAGGAATTTGCACACTTCTCCCAACTGGACAACATCGTATCTACTGCCCACCATCGAATGTATCTTTTCAATGTCCTTTTGTTCTGGAGCAAACACCGCCATGTCATCCACGTATAAAAGAAGGACGCACCAGTTCTGACAGGTGAATAAACATGGACAGTATGGTGATGCGATGAAACCCAATTCCACGAGTGTCTGAGCCAGATGAATATGCCAACATCGTCCGACCTGCTTCAGGTCGTACAGTGACTTGTCTAAACGTAATACTGTATCTGAAGAGTCGTGTGTGCTGCCGTATTCCAATGGTAACTCCAGAAAAATCTCCTTGTTAATGTCTTTATATAAGTAGGCACACTTTATGTCCCACTGTTTGTGTCGCCATTTCCTAATGCTCACTAACAAAACAAAAAACACCTTCACCAAATCAAAATCTACAACTGGTGAAAAGGTGTCACCATAGTCAGCACCTGGGATCTGTTTGTGTCCGTGGGCCACTAGTCTGGCCTTAAACCTTTTACTTGTTTTGTCGACATGTGTTTTATGAGCAAACACCCATTTGCTCGTGAATACTTTGACTCCAATTGGTCTAGGCACTGGAGTCCACACATGTCTCGACTCCATGCTCCCAAGTTCTTTCACAATGGCCAGTCTCCATTTTTGAGAATGCTTTGATTCTATCGCTTCTTGGAATGTCTTGGGAACTGTTACGAAGCACGCTAAGTCTGCTTCCTCAGTTGACTCAGGCGACTCAGGTAATGGAGGTAGATATTGTGGTGGACATCTGTGTCTCATTGTTGGTGTAAAATTGAAGTCATTTGGCTGACAGCTAATGTTGAGGCGCCTACATGTGTCCACTACGTCATTTAGACTCCGATTCCTTGCTATATCAGTTCCATAATAGTAGTAGACATCTACTCTACTACCTGTTTGGCGTGGCACTTCTTCACGTTGCCATTGTTGTGGAATGTCAACTCGTACTTCATTATTTGAGTCTGTGAGTCGTTTCACTGTATAGAAATCTTGGTCCCCATCATTATCTGGTTCCATGAATTTTCTAGGGTCTTCTTGACACCTAATACCCATCTCTGTCTCATCGAAAATTACATGTCGAGTTTCTATAATTTTATTGGAACTGCAATCCAATACCCTGTAACCTGCAGTGTGTAGAGCGTATTCTATCATGATTCCTTTTTCTCCTTTGGGTTGAAGCTTATTTCTGTAATTCTTCGAAATATAATGGAATACTTTGCACCCAAAGACTTTTAAATGGCTCAAATCGGGCTTTCTTCCAAACCAGCTTTCATATGGTGTCATGTGAGGGTTTACAGCATGTGGTAGGCGATTCTTGACATGTACATATGTTTGTAAGGCCTCAGCCCAAAACATATGATTTAATTTCGATGTGTGTAATAAAACTCTTGCCCCATCCATGCCATATCCATTGAAACGCTCTGCTATGCCATTCATCTCAGGCATGTAGACATTTGTTCTGGTATGTCTGATACCCAAAGTCTGTAAATAATTTGTCACCGCTGAGCTACAAAATTCCAGGCCATTGTCAGTGTGTAGCCTTTTGAGACGTTTGCCTGTTTGTCGTTCCACTCTCTGGACATATAATTTTAATTTGGACAAAACATTATTCTTGTGAGCGATTGGACACACCTCTGTCCATCTGGTGTAGTCATCAATGAGAGTCAGGAAATATTTATTCCCTCCTCTGCTAGTCACGGGGCTTGGACCCCACAAGTCTGCATGAACTATCTCTAATGGGTGTCTCGATCTTGGTTTTGGCATTTGTTTGAATGGACCTCGTTTGATTTTGGTTTGGCTGCAGTCATGACATTTTTCTACATTTATTCTCCCTTTTATTCCTTTCACAAATCTGCGATCAACTGCCAATTTAAGTTTGTGCACGTCAATGTGAGCAATTCTTTTATGCCAAATATTGGTCCGAGTTGTTTTCTCAACTTGCAGATTTGTTAAACTTTTGGCTTTAATAGCCTGCAGTGTATACAGTCTATCTTGTTTGGGAATTTCTATCAATTCATTCACCGGGGATTTGAGCAAAAGTTCAGTATCTCGTCCTGTGAATTTATATCCTGCATCTGTCAGGCTTCCTAAACTGATGAGATTTTGTGTCATCTGTGGTACTAAATATGTGTTCTCCAACATTAACAAGTGTACACGTTTGTGGTCGAGTTGGAGCTCTAGGACAACCGTGCCCATTTCAGTCGCTGTCGTTTCGCCTTTACCCAGTTTAACAGTTTCATCAACTGGTAATAATGTTGTAAATAATTGTTTATTGTGCACGAAATGATGTGTTGCTCCTGTGTCAAGCAAGAAATCCGATCTGTCAGTCACAGTCAGATTTTGGGCTTCTTTGCTTAGGTCAACATGGGTATACCACCTTTTCATTTCGTCATCGGCACGCGGTGCATCGTGTGCGGCATAGTTTTGGGATTGGCGGTTAAATTGTGGATGTTGATTTTGCCATCTCGTTGGTTGAAACCTGTCCTCGGATCTTTGTTGCACTGGTCTTTGTTGTCGACCATCATCTGGTGCTCTGTTCCTCGTTTTCCTCAGGCAGTCTTGAGCATAATGCCCCCGTTGTCCACAGTTATAACAAATGACTTCTGTAGCGTCATTTGGCCTTGTAGACTGTCGAGTTGGCTCTGTATGTTGCGCTGGGGACCTCTGGTACAACGCCTCAGGGTATAGGCTTCTGAGCTACCAAGTTTGTGACTCCACTGTCATTTTGGTTGGTTGACGATTCCCGTTGTTGTGTATCTTCGGACATCAAGGCTTGTTTCACCCTTTCTGGGGTGAATTCGGCGTTCGAAAGTTGATACAGGTTTTGGACGAGGTTGTTGAAGGTAGTTGTATGCTAGAGATCATTTTGTACGCTACCAATACTTTCGGAATTTCACATCCCACAGCCGTGAGTCTGTTGACTGTTTCTTCAAGCCTCGCCAAATATATGGCCATCGATTCTGGTGGACGCAGATGATCATTAAAGAAGTCTGTGGCCAGACGCCCTACCAGAGCCTTTGAGGTCGGCTGGAACGTGGTTTTGAGGGCTTTCCATGCTTCAATCGGGTCCTCGAATGTACTTAACATGAGTTTCACACCCGACTCAACACTTAAGTATATCGTGGACAACGCTTTATCGCAACGAAGGTTGTAAGCATTTTTAGCCTCTTGTGTCGCTGATTCTTCAGGGACTGGTTCCTTGCTGTTCACTATCGTGTAAAGGCCTTTGTCTCGCAGCAACATGACCATGTTTAGCTCCCACTCTTTGTAGTTTTCGGGGCCTGCGAGCTTGGGGAATCTCAACACGTTTTTCCCATTATTTGTCATCGTGGACGTTTACCTCGGTTTACCAAAATATAAAGTAAAGTCGTAGCACAAAACCTAATCTAATTGCTACACTGTGGTTATTTCATAATAGAATTATCCTAACCAATGCTGTGAGATTTGTCTGCCAGATAATAACTTGAATTTGGATATTTCCGGTCAGTGCACAGCCTGACTAAGTACAAATGTGTATCTTTGTACTTTCCCAAAAATACCTAAAGTTAACACAAATGCGGTATCCCGCGGTGCACACTTTATGACACAATACTACCCCACAAATACTCATTCGGGGAGTCAGGAATAAAACCTAGCACACAACTAAGCTAAGAAAATTATAACATATAATTTGATTTGCACGGGTTCAGCTCTCGTCTCTGGGTCTCTATGGAAAGTCAACACTTTTAAACGGTTCTCGAATTGCGTATGGCAAAAAAAACAGTCAGCATTTTGAGAACACAGCCGAATCTATGCTCCAAATGCATCACGAACCTTGTCAATCCCTGTTGCAGTAGACTCGTATTTCTCGGACATAATAATTTGAATGCTATTCCTAATGGATTGTCCAGTTGAACAGGAATGGAACAAAATGGCCAGGAATCCGAGAATTCATCCTGGGCTCATAATCCATGTTAAACAAACGTCCAGTCCAATGAGAAGAGAAGTGACCGACAGCAGGACATGAGATTGAATAACGCCTTTAATCAC
This sequence comes from Henia vesuviana, assembly GCA_034696185.1. Classification (NCBI taxonomy): domain Eukaryota; kingdom Metazoa; phylum Arthropoda; class Chilopoda; order Geophilomorpha; family Dignathodontidae; genus Henia; species Henia vesuviana. The sequence continues at coordinate 3,262 of JAQFZU010001645.1, read as the reverse complement.
ATAAGCTTGACAGGGAAGCCAACATGGCTGTTCCAGACAGAACAGCTGTAAGACACAGTTAGCCCAATGTCATAACAACATAATAATACCTAACCTACACCAACACAACAATGTACTGTATTGTAAACACAATACCTCACACCAGATTGCCACACATAAGCCCAAGCCATAGCTTTGACCTCAGTAGTATGAAAATAGGGGTTCTAGCGCACTTTCCGGAAGTGACGTCATAAGCCACGCCCCCAATATGGCGCGCTCCATACAGCACCGCCATCTTGTTTCCGGTTGACACTGGAGGTAGCCATCTTGCAGAAACGTCACTTCCGGTTGCTATTTATAAGCATCTGCTCTAATTAATTAGTCCCATTAAAGACCACACCCTAAGATGTCACCAACTCCCACCAAAATCGAATTTTATTAATTGATCATGACATTTGACCAATGGCAGCCCGCTATGACGTCACTGATCGTTCCCACGCGTTCGATAATGTCACCAATCGATCAGGCATGGTCGTTTACCCCCCCGAAGGTCGTTTGCGATGACGTAGCAATGACGCATACGCAAAGACACGCGAAACGTGATATAGGGAGAAGCCCACTTTCCCTTAAAAAAGTCGGCATACGGAGCGCGCTTTTGCCATGCCGCGTTCAGTCCACACGCTCCCGCCCGTCGATGACACAATGTCCCATCCATTTAGTTGGGAAGAATCCAAACGTGAAAAAAGGTGCTTTCAACCATCTTTTTTTGAAGAAAAAAAAATTTTTTTTAGTTTGTTGGAAGCACGCAATAACCTTCACCGATGCCGCGCACGCCTCGCACGCTCCCGCCCGGCGACGTGCGACAAAGTCTCGTCCAAAAAAATTTTTTTTTCTTTTTTCCCCTGTTCGACTTGACACATGATTAAATCTATTCAAAAACAGTTAAATAATGTTTGAAAAACAATAAAAAACGATGTAAACAATCTAAAACGATCAAAGACGAATATTTGGCACGCGCGTCATTGGTTGAATCGAAAACCATCGTAAAAATCACATTTTATGACGCCATTCGCGATTTTAACCATTTCAATGACTGTCACAATCGCGCGCGTCATAATTTATACGATTTGGATGCGTTGTAGCATTTTCCGTGACGTCACAACGCATGCAAATTCGGTTCGAGTTGGCAGCCAATCAAATCGCAGCAATTTCCGTGGGTGCGAATTTCGAGCGAAAAGTGTGTTTTGCGGTCGAAAACTACCTGAAAACTCTTCAAGTCCAAGTTGAAAGAAAACAAAGAGAAAAAAATAAAGAAAAATGTATGTTTTAGGAAACTGCAAAAGTTTAAATTCATTTCTAGTTTTATGGTTTTTACAGAATGTCAACAAAACTTGACATTTTCCAAAAAAACGTTTTTTGGTTTTTTCATGAATTCCAAGTTGTACAATCTTTTGGAATGTCTAAATCAAGCCAAAAACATTTAAAAAACGTTCGAAAAACCATAAAAAGCGATGAAAAACAACTTAGGTCATAGGTTGCGCCATAGGGAGAAGCCCACCTTCCCTTAAAAAAGTCCGCATACAGAGCACGCTTTCGCCATGCCGCGTTCGGTCTGCACGCTCCCGCCCGACGCTGGAGACAAAGTCCCATCGAAAAAAAAAATTTTTTTGTTTTCAGACCTAGTTGGGGAGAATCCCAACGTGAAAATATGCGCTCTCGACCGTCTGTTTTTTGAAGAAAAAAAAATTCTTTTATTTTTGTCGAGAGCACGCAATGACCTTCACCGATGCCGCGCAGGCCTCGCACGCTCCCGCCGACGTTGGGAAGCAAAGTCCCATCCAAAAAAAATTTTTTTCTTTTTTCTTTGATCGACTTGTCCCATGATTAAATCCAACCAAAAAACGTTTGAAAAACGTTTGAAAAACAATAAAAAACGATGTAAACAATCTAAAACGATCAAAGACGAATATTTGGCGCGCGCGTCATCAGCCAAATCGAAAACCAGCGTAAAAATCATTTTTTGTGATGCCATTCGTGATTTTGACCATGCCAATGTCAAACACAATCACGCGCGTCATAATTCGTACGATTTGGATGCGTTGTAGCACTTTCCGTGACGTCACAACGCATGCAAATTTGGTTCGAGTTGGCAGCCAATCAAATCGCTGTAATTTCCGTGTGTGCGAATTTCGAGGGAAAAGTGTGTTTTGCGGTCGAAAACCACCTGAAAACTCTTCAAGTCCAAGTTGAAAGAAAACAAAGAGAAAAAAAATAAAGAAAAATGTATGTTTTAGGAAACTGCAAAAGTTTAATTTATTTCTAGTTTTTATGGTTTTTTACAGAATGTCAACAAAACTTAACATTTTTCCAAAAAAAATTTTTTTTGGTTTTCTATGAATTCCAAGTTGTACAATCCTTTGGAATGTCTAAATCAAGCTAAAAACATTTAAAAAAAGATTGAAAAACGATAAAAAGCGATGAAAAACAACTTAGGTCATAGGTTGCGCCATAGGGTGAAGCCCACCTCCCCTTAAAAAAGTCGGCATACGGTAAGCGCGCTTTTGCCATGCTGCGATCGAGTCCACTCGCTCTTGCCCGGCACTGAACGCAATCAACCGTCAAATCGACGCGACGCGAACGCCCTCTGTCGACGGTTGTATCAATCACCGCCGATGAATAACGCGTTTTCGACGGTTTTAATTAAGTTTTTGTGTCAAATGATAAGATTTAGTAGTTTTAAAGAGAATTACTAGTTTCAAACCAAAAAATAAATTTATTTTGCGTGTTTTTTAACCGTCGAAACAACGCGAAGCGCGCGCACTCTATCGACGGCCGTGGACATCGCTGGAAACTGAATTTTTTTTTCATTGTTTTTGATTTGTTTTTGTTCGACAGGAGCATGTTGGATTCCCAATGCCGCGCGAGACTCACCTGCTCCCGTCCAACAACCTGTTAATTCGATCCATCTCCCAATCGCCCAAAAAGAAAAATGCGCGCAATAGCGCGCTTTTTAGAATTTTTATTTTGTTTTTATTTTGTTTTCGATGGGAGCATGCTCCCACCCACCCATCCACCACTCGTCCACGATCACCTCGTTGAACGTCAAAAAAGCACGCATTTAGGTTTTTTTTGTTTTTTTCACCTGACGGGTGGATGCAATCGACCCCCGATGCCGCGCGCGCCTTGCGCGCTCCCGCCCGCAAAGCTGATAACTTTATTGGTATATGTGAGCAACATATATATTTCCAGTTATAATAATTAAAGTTGATTATTATATATTACA
>JAQFZU010001644.1:0-12329 GCA_034696185.1 Henia vesuviana | reverse complement strand
CAAGTTGTTGACTCGAATCGATATTTCATATCTTTTCAACGCTTTTTAAAAGAAATATATAAAATAAAATGAAAAGACGAAAAAAGCAATAAACATTCTAGAATTGTCATTTGCTCGACGTATAGAAATTATTGCAATGTTTTGAGTGTCATAGAAGTATCTCAATAGACAATTGATGGCTACTGTCAGAAGCAGTGGCCATCAAATCTGACAGGTGGATATTACATACTTTGATTGACTTTTAATCAGTATTTTATCAACAGTACTCGACCTGAACTTTCAAGTCTTTTTTTATTGTGTTAAAGTAATCGACAAATGAGAATTGACATCAGTTTCCTCCACTTTTGTTCACACATTACTTAAATGGAGTGAGACACGATACAGTGGATCAGTTTATTAGCAGTGGAAAAGAATATGCGTTTGTATTGATTTTTTTGGTTTAATTTATGTAAGCAGGCGGGTATAAGTGAGCAATAAATTTTGAAACAATGTTGCACGTGTTTAAAAAATTAGCCATTTAAATCTCAACACATGGCCCGATATTAGATTAATGCTCGGATGTTTTGCAGGTTAAGGTAAAATGAGGGATTTGTATTTTTAAATTTTTCTACTTTGTGGAATCAAAAGCGATGGTACACGTATAAGATTAATATTCTTATTAAGATTAATCGCTTGCCAATTAGTATCAGAATTACCTTCAGATTTACCTTCAGGTGGTTCGTTTTTCAAAAATCGATAAAATTATATTGGAAGTCACTTGAGCCTACTGTAATCAGATTATCTTGTTATTACTTAATATCCAGTTGCTCATTTCGTGTTATCCCATGGTTTCGTTTATAGACAATTTTATACTTACAAGTTAGTCTGTGGTTTTCCAATTTAGTCATTTTCATTTTAGATATTTTTCACTTTTATGAGTTCTGTGAATGGTCTAGCCAGTTGTTACAATAATTACTTGGTGCGAATAAAGTCGTCTAGGTCATTTTGAAAGAAATTTTATAACTTCAAGAATATCCATTTGAGCCGATACGGTTTAAACATAATTTAGTTAATTTTTACTTTTCACTAGAAGTTTTTAATATATGCAACTTTGGTTGCATTGCATTTACGTAAGGTCATTAGTTTGTGGATTTAGATTAGTAATAATAAAATATTTTTAGTCTTTTTTTAGCATTAAATTAAAAATTTCAGTTCGACCGACAAAATTCTCGTTGAGGTGCAAATCTTATTGTTCTCGGTATAATAAAAGGCAAATTCTGGTAAACAACATAACAATTTCAAGAACTTTTTTGTTATTATGACAATAAATTTTACCGAGAAGTACCGCATTAATAGGATGGAAATGCAAATTCTTGTTAGTTACAAAAACTCGGTTGAAATGTTTTTACAGCGACAGGATTTGGGGAAAGGCGCATAAATTGAGGCACTCAACAATTACTATCAGGCTTAGCATTGGGTAATAATCTCTTATCAACAGTATGTGAAGTCAAAGTACAATAGCAACTCATACTGAATAATAAAGCTAAGTGGTTTCATAATAGCCGAAATCATAGTTAAACAGCCAAAGAGCAAAATAAACAGCCTACTAAACTGGCCAATAACAATGTGGTCAAAAGGCAAAAGTGGCCGTTTACTGCCCAACAACGACTTCGTTATAAGCATCGCATTTACGCCTTAAAAGAAAGAGCAAACGAAGCAGCTCTTGATTGGTCATATTTGCAGTAAAATCATATAATTTGATTAAAACTTTGAACTTTAATGGCACTTTGAGGAAATGAATTGAATTTTATGGTAAAGGTGGGTAATTGAATGTTTAAATTCCCTTGGATTTTTGACTGTAAATAAAGGGATACCGTTAATGTATTCGATGGACTCAAGTTTGCTGTAAGTATATTTTGATATCTCAAATCTGTCATGTTGTGATGGCTCAAAATACGAGACACGCGATCGACCAATGAATCACGCGAGACATCGATGTCAACTCTCATCATCTTCAAACTAACCGATGTTAAAAGCATTTTTTTTTCTCGTTTTATCGAAAATTGGTAAGTTGCGGTGACTACACAAAACATGAACTGCATTGTAAAAATCTTGGACCAACTTTTTTCTTTCGTTTGGGATTTGGCTAAAGAAACTATTTTCATCTTATTTTTTTCTAACGAAAAGAAAAAAAAGTTGATAAATTCAATGCGGAAAAATATTGTGCAAATACTTTGAAAGTAAAGTTTTACAGATCTAAAAAGCAATACCTGTTTTTGACATCGCCCATTTTCCATAATTAGAAATTATTTCTGCTCACGTTATTCTGCGAAAGATTTCGACGTTCGCCCAATAAGCCCAATTTTGAGAACTCAAAGGAATATAGATTGGTATTGTCTGCAGCTTACATCGGTAAAGCAATCATAAGATAATATGAAAGAATAGGCCAATTTTGCCACGAGCAAAGGTCTTGTTATTTTTATGCTCTCATCATCAATTTGATGGATACGAAATATCAAATACACTTTGCATTTTTATGCACAAAATAGGTTATTAAAGTCCGGAAGAATGTGGATTCAGGGAATTTTTTTACGGGTTAATGGATTGGCCATTCATTTTGTATCAACACGAGCCGCCATTTACCTGATCCAAAATGCTCTTTTAAACGAAAAATGTTGTTGCGTAATTTCGAAGCCAAATTGGACCTTTCGGGAGTTTGTTTTCAATCACTTTATTAGGATAAAGTTGTCATTTTGGAGCGAGCCTTTTCCTCTTTTTTTTTCTTCCTCACCATCACAAAACTCTTTGGAAAACTGCCATGTTGGAGAAGTTGTTTACTCTTTTGCTGTAGTTTATTGATTGTTATTGACAAAAAAGAAAGGCTTTTAAAGATTTCTTTTTCTGCCGAGTTGCGGCATAAATTTATGTTTAGGTTTCGAAAATGGGTCAGGTAAGTTGTGTATATATTAATAATAAATTACGCGATAGCAGTATTGGAATTGTGAGAAAAGAAGTAAATGGACGGTAATTTTCTTTTGATTTATTCGACGTTTTTATCGTCATTGCCTTCGAATGTATCTATAAAGATCTTAGTGCCTTCTGCGTTCAAATCGAAGTAGCCCAGGTGTCCGTTCGAACGTAAAAAATATAAATACCAGTCTTTATTGACTCGTTGTTCATTTCTCCAATGCCATTACTTGACCGTGTAAAAAAAAAATTTTCATACATTTTTTATTGGTTACGAGTTTGGCATTGTATTTAGAGAGTCAGCTGTTGTTCTTTAACCTTTTTTGCAAAGTTGGTTGCAGAATTGCAGACGTTTGGGTTTTGCCCTCTCATGATGGGGTTCTGGGGTACGTATGGGTAAGTGACATCTGCTCGTTGGAAAACGATGCGTGTTTTATGAGAATTTTTATCTCCTGAATTGTCCAAAAACACGAGAGAGCGAGTGTATAGGAATTCTGTCCTAGATATTTTCCAATAAAAAAGGTCCCCAAATTCAATTTATAATAAATTCTTGGAAAGAACTTTGCAAGAAAGGATTAATTGAATATTTTTGTGCTTTTCTTTTGCCAAAAAATGTCGACTTTTAAATGGAATAGTTGAAACCGCAAGTTTTGGTGGTTCTATTCTACTAGGAGTCTCTTGGAAATTCCTTTGAGAATTTCGCTTTTCTGTTTACTGCTTCGAACCGAATCTTTATGGTAACCATTGCCTTGGGAACAGATGTTTGCCGACATGGGATTTTTTTTTCTTTACTTCTAAGAAATTAAATTTTTATTTGCTTCGAAGACTATTTGATTGAGTAGGCGTGAATGTTTTAGACGTTAGAATTTGTTTTAATTCTTGGTGTAAATCGATTCAGCTTGTAAAGCCAATAAATTACTGATTAAAAAGATGGATTGTTTTTATTCGATTGTTGAAGTGATAAGTGAAAGGAACTGGTTTCTAAGTACCTGTAAGTTATTGTTACATTACTTTTTTTGTTTTCAAGGATTTCGAGAGAAAAGAGAATCGGAATTTTTGTGGTCGTTTTACTATTTGAACGTGGTTTTAAAACGTGTTTGGATGAAAGCAAAACTAATTTAAGTCTTTATTCAAGGTGCAAGTTGTATTTACATTGGTTGAGCAAAAGGAATTCTTTCGTTGGTTGCCGCGTTCTATTGGTTTTATGATGTGGAAAAAGAAATACCTAAGGTAAGTCGTTATTTTGTTGGTTTTTAGTTTTTATATTGAACCCAAAAGCGGTTTTCTGTTCTTAATACAATATTTCTATTGTAAATAATATAAAATATAAATTTCGAGTTTTAAAGTTTAAAGTTAATTTATTGAATTAGATTAAAATAGAGTAAATGATGAAACTAGAATTATTTACATAACTTGTAAATTAAAAAAATCTTTAATAAATATTAAAATTATTTAGGGCATTGAATATGAAAAGATCAAAAATTGTTTTTTTGAAAATACACGATTCGCTAAATATTAGCTTCAATGCATAGATTGACACGTAACCTAGTTGCAAGACCAATTTTTCGTGTTGTCGTCTTGGCAACTGATTCCTGGACGCTGTGTAGTCATGGAAACCCGTCTCTCGATTTACAAGTTCCGTGTTGGCTGTGCCCATTTTCACATCACAAGTGCAGGTGAGCGAAGGAATAACTAAAAGTGTTTCATCATTTACTTCTTTTGGGTTTCAAGTGCCTGGAATTTAGGGAATTCTCGTGCCTCAATTTCGACTTTGGTTTTTTTTTTTTTTTCTGACGAAGTGAAATAGAATATTCGTGTCGTGTTTTGAATTGGGAAAAAAGGCAAGACTGAAGTAAAAAAAACTGTATTTTTATTTTTTAGTTTATTTTTTATTCATTGTAAATTACAATGGAATAATATATTTGGAATAAATGTCTCTTGGACGGACAAATATGAACTTGTAATTAAAATTACACTCGTTTCATTGATTAATTTCACAAAATATTGCATTTTAAGAGAATTTAATATTTTATATTTTACAATGTAATTGAAATGTGATTCACGGGTCAAAATGGAAATCATCCATATGTTACATACTAATAATGCATTCATTAATAAACAGCGACTTAAGTTAGGTAGCGATATATACAATGATCTGTTCTCATGAAGTTGATGATGACAGTTATGCATAATTAATTTTTCTTTGATATTGTAAATAACAAACATTAAATTTAAAGCCTCCGACTTCATTGTCATCTTCATTTCTATTACAAAACAGTAATTGGAATGTCCTGTGTGAATTATGGAAAAAATTAATATTAAATTTTCATTTCGAAATTTTAATTAAATAATTTTCCATTAGCAATAAACAACAAATGTGGAAATTGTACTTTTACCTCGTGTTTACGGCTGGGATCGAATTCTACACTTCGAATCCGTTCAATTTCACTCAATTCGTCGAGGAGTTGTTCATTATCGTTCGCCTTGTTACTGTTCTCATTTTCTGCATAAAAAAGAGAACATTCAGTGAGAAAATTAATACTGTAATTTAAACACGTAAATAAATGCTTTTAAAGTGCCATCCGATAGGATTAAACACGAAACATGTTTTTTCTCGTTATCGTTGAAAGATTAAAGATTAGAAGAAAATGCAAGAAACTTTAGTCTTTTTCTTACATTTCGCTTGAATGGCACCTTATTTATTTATTTATCGTAATTTTTTTAATGCATTTTCTATGGGATCTTTTTTTATTTTTCAGGTTACATAGGCGAAATACAGTTAGGCCATGAAATCGGGCTGCTCCAACGTGTGAAACTTTAATTTGAAATTCAGCTTGCACCATTGGTAAGTATCTAATCACTTTTTTAGTTTTTAAAAATAAATATTTAAAAATAAAATGTATTTTTCATTGTTTGAATTTTTAACTCAATTTTCTCTTGTTTTGGCGAATAACCAAAATGTATAAAACAAAAGCCAACAATGAAATTCGAGTGAATGTAAGAAGTTTTTTTTTTAAACCAGCTCCATTTTACGTGGTTTTCTAAACCATTTGGACAAATAATTATTCTCGGGAGGATACAAAGATTGAAAGATAGTAGGGAATGCCGGGTATTCTTTTTGTGGAAATGGCGCTGTTGTTTTCTGACCAACCATTGCGTTTGTGAACTCGTTAACGTGGTCGTTACGAGTTCTTTGCACGTCGAGAAACCGTTGCTTGTGGCGCGGTCATGCTCGGATGATCGCTGCCTCCTGGGTTTCATTCTGCATCGGGAACCGGCTTCATTTCGTCAATGGATGGCGGAGAATGACGAAACTGCTTTTATCTTTACACAAACGTAATCCCAAATGCACCTTGCAAATGTGTGGGAGGAAAAAAGACGAAATCACTTTCGCCTTTTGCCTATCGATTCTTTTCCTATGTGATTTACAAACCTCCAAAAAACAATTCCCATCTAACAATTCTTTTCGGAATTTCAATCTCTAAAAATGTTTTATTACGATACAGAAACTCTAGTTGTAAATATTACAACAACAAACTGAGTAATGTATACGCAATTGATTACTTTGTGGACCATGAAATCCGAGTTAAAAAATGAATGTCAAAATCATGTCTTTACTTTCGGATTTATCTTTTTTGAATTTGTGGAAAAAAATGGTATTGATTCGTCGAATGCGAAATCAGCGAAGCGAAATACCTGTCTACTTACCTGTCAAACGAATGACCCACGTCCGGTTCAGCAGAACCGAATGAATAATTCAAAATTGGGATCGAAGAAAGTATTGAAAAGTAAGATCTTAGTGAAAGTGCTTGAAGCTTGGAAAACCAAATTTCACTTTTTCGACAAGACTACTCATCTGGGTACCTCTGGGACTCGGGATATTTTTTTCTTACAAGAACCGAGAGTGGTTGCAATTCCACTGCAATATATACGTTCGTGTTTTTTGACAGATCGTGAATGCATGAATCTGAGTCGCATCCATTTCATATCATACACCTGAAAACTGATTTATGCATGAAGAACTACTGAAAGATTCAACAAAAAGAAGCAAAATCGTATTATTTGTTTGTAAAATTTACGTGTATTGTACTTGTAGCACCGCGCCACATTCGTCTACAATGAGTATAAAGTAAACACGAGAGTAAGAAGAGACATGTCTAGATAACGGAAGCATCAAGTGGGCTAGTAAGACAAGTGGTAAAATAGTAGAAAAAAGACTTTGACTCGGTTTCTTTCAACAGCTCGAGGGATCTCGAGAGGGAAATTCTATTGGTCAAAACAAATAGTCAAAAGTTTGAGTAAATAATTGAAGATGGAGGTCGGGTAAAGCGGGTCGTATATATTGGACATTGAGTCAATTTGACCATCACATGCAGCCAGTTATTCTGTTTTAATGTGTTATATTTTTTAAATGTTTTTTTTAGGTTTTAAAGAGATTTTGGTTTATTTTTTCGAAGATGAAGGTTGGTGAGTTCGCTGAAGAGTTCACATGTCAATGTTTAGAAGGAGTTTGCTGCAAATGGAATAGATTTGAAGGATGCACTTCATGAAATTGTGATGAAGGAGAAATAATTTTTTTTTTATTTATTTTTCTTTGACTTGAAACTTATTGAATTTTGAGAAAAAATGTTATTGGATATGTATCGAATAGAAGTTTTGTTGTTGGTATAAACTCTTTAAATGTATGTAGAAATGTTATATTTGTGTAAATAAAATGGGTTAATAAATTTTAAAATATCTATTTGACTTGACTTTTATTATTTGTTAAATTAAAAGAAAAGTTGCATTTCTCGACTAAATATAAATGTAATTTAAAGAAAAATATGGGTTTTGAGTAAAAATGTTGCTTGAAATTCAATAGAAACATAGAGTTGGCTCTTTCGATGCCCATTGTATTTGCATTGGCAGTGATGAGTGGAGAATTGGAATTGCACATTTCATTCTGATGTAACTGCTTTGTATGAAGAACATTCGGGAGTATGAAGCGAAATGATGGCATTTTTCTACTCTACCTTGCATTTGCATCGATTTTTTTCTTTTTGTGAGGATGAGGATAGTAGAAGGATGTCGAAAGGGTCCGTTTTTTTCGCGCTATGTATTCATTCTTTCATGTAAACGCCGGTATGAATAAGAAGGGGAAAATTCCACATCGCCTCAAAAGTTGGACGTGTGAATGTGTGAGCGATGCGAAAAACCCTGATAGCAATAGCCCCTTGTAAATTTAATAAAATAAAAAAGGGCCATTGAAAGCTCTATTTTGGGGACTAGAGACTTGTGAAGAAAAATCGTAAAAGTTTCACACGTAAGGTTTTGATTCTACGTTTTTATTGTCGAGTCATTGTGCTAATAATTTTTTATTTTTTAATTTGGAATGTTAAGAAAGTAGAAAAATTGAGTAAAGCTGAGCAGTTATTTTTTATCTTTTCAAGTTTTTATTTTGTTTAATAAATGATTTTGTGTGGATATTATAAATTTAATGCATCGAACTTGAGCACAAACATGATCGAATTATAATCTAATAAAAGTTGATGCAAAAAATAAAGAAATAAATAAATAAAAATTTAAATAAATAAACAAAATCACAAAAATATTTGAAGAGACATCAATTGGTTTTATTCTTCAGATTGAAAACTAAAATTTATTATTATGTATTCTAGATTAAAGACGGATTGAAAATCGAAAAATAATGGTAAAATTAAGTGGATTTTAAGAGATTTACTGTCTGATTTGAATGATGTGCAAATGCGAGTTTGATTCATTTAGCTTATTTAACTTCAGCTTAGTTTTCCTAAGTTAATATCAACTTTGTTCTATATTTTCTTCTATCAACTCAATTTTCATCGATTTATTTATCAACTTTTACTCTTTTTTTCTTGCTGTCAATTGACAACACCTCGCATTTTATAGCAATGCTTTCAAGCGAAGTGAATTATTTTTCTACTTACGGGATATTGGTTTGAGCTGGAATTGAAGTGGACTCAACCCTTTATCGTCTCTCAAGGATTTGGTGTGTTGCCATTTCTCCCTGGAACCGAGCTCGTTGCTTGCAGTTCTCAAGATGGCTTTGACTGTGGTGTCAGCAAATTTGTACAGATCTCCCACATCTGCCAGAAAATGAGAAAGAAAATGTTTTTTTTCTTTGTAATTTGTTTCGACAAACGAACCGTCTAATGCGACTGCGCACATCGCAAAAGCTTATAATTTTTTTTAATTAATTTATTATTCGTTCGTATTTATTTTTCTGCAGAAGTTGTTAAATTAATAAAAGGACAGAAAGAGCGGAGAACTCGTATCAAGCGAGTAATTCGTGTTCATTCGAATGTAAAATGCTTAAAGAAAGAATTGAATAAAAATGAATTTTTGACAACTTTTATCAAATTTAAAGCATAAAATATTAAAGAATAAGAAATATGAAATGTTGTTACAATTAAAAAAGTGGGTGCGGATAAAATCTTGTTGAGAAATGTTCCGTGCATTATAGCTGACTGCTATAATTTGCATTCTTCGTCATCACTGTCAATAGGGATTTTGCACGAAGAGATTTAAAAAGTTCAATTTTGAGTTGTTGGCGCCCACCACCTGTCAAACTACTAAGTAGAAAGAAAAATGTAAACTTTTACTTCGAATATTGAATAAAACAAATCCGACTTCAGGGTATTTAAATTCGATCATTTGCAAGTTAATTTGATTTTCCCCAAGTCTTGTGTAGAAATGATTACTATTGCTTACAATTGTATACAATTTCTCGTGAGCAGTTATGCACGAAATGATCGGGAAATGACGAGAAATCGTCATAAAAATTGTTACTTTTTGCAAAAAAAAAAAAAAAAGTTTACTGTAAAATCTCGAGGGGTTTTATATGGTGGATTTGCAATCTGTTTTATGTTGAAAAGAAAAAGGAAAATTAATGCAATTTATTATTACGAAGTGAGGGAATTGCACTGCTGCTCTTTTCTCAAACTTTAGAAATAAACTATAATAAATAATCTATTCATTTTGAAGGCACTGAGAAGGAGCTCAAAGGAGTGAAAAAAAGCCGTTTTTTAACTATTAATCTTGAATGCAGCATGTATTCTTCATTCGCAATATAAAATTTATTTATCGCACTGAAGTTACAATTGTGAATCAAATCCTTCGCATAAAAAGACTTGATTTTGAAAGTTCTGAACCAAGAAATGGAAAAAGTTTTCATACAGTTAAACTTTGTACGAATACAATAAAATGAGCAATTAGATATCAAATGAATAGCAATTATTTATGTTTAATGAAAGCAATTGGATTTAACAATGAAGTATTAATATCGGTTATTATAGATCGAATCAACTGAATTGCTGGCAAATACAATTAGTTATTAGTCATTGACACACCGAGAGAAATATACATTTTTATTAAGACCAATACTAAAGGTATAGAATAAACAATCAATAAATACTGTTTTATGGTTCTTCCGAAATACTCTGTTCGTTTACTTTGTGCAAAAGAATCGGCCTTAATACGGCTGTTGAAAATCTACGGACGCGCCAATAGCTTTTCTTACGGCTTTTGATATTTTGAGGAAAACATTTGAATTCCTCAAGATCCGAATGTAACTTTACCCTTCTTTTTTTCGTTTTATGTCAGCGATATGCAGTAACAAGAATAAATAAATGCCATAAACAAAACTTATGTTGAAGGAAAAGTTGGAACGATGGTAATTTTTTTGTTGTATGGCGATGTTTTATTTATTTGTCGATATGACATTAAACGCAAACGTTTTGTGTATCGAGTGCAAAAACGTGTAAAAGAACTCTAAAAATAGCGATTGTTAGTTTAGTTAATGTCAAGTCCAATCAAGTTTACGTTTAAAAACTTATTTCACGAAATTGTCTATTGCATAGGCTTTAACTGAATATTGATAGTAAATTAAGTTTGTTGGTTTTTAATTTGTTTAAGTATTTAAGCTTACTAATAGTCATGCGATGCCATGCATCATTAATGAATTTATGATGCTCAACTAGGAACATACTATGATACTTTACTGAAATAATATCGATAGTAAAGTAATAATTTTGTTTGTTTATAATTTGTTTAAGTGTTTAAGCTTACTAATAGCCAACGGTACCATGCAACGTTAATGGACTAGAAATAATTTCTGATGTTTAACTGAGATTATATTGTGTTTACTTATATCAACTTATCAGTTAACGGAATTAGAACTCTCACACATTTTAATTATCGCTTTCTAAAATCAAAAATTAATTAATTAACGACTTCACTTATATTATCAAATTAGATAATAAATCTGACTACATAATATTGATAGTTTTTAAGTTGTAATGAATTCATATTATCGTAATTTTATATAAGTGAAAGATAATGGAAGAAAATGGATTTCAAAGTATTTATAAGACTAAAATGAAATTAAATATTTTTTTTTCAACATTACGAAATAAAAGAAGACAAAAAAGTTTTATGGCAATTTTTCAAGTGATAATAGTTCCTTTCTGCAGCTAATTAATTTTATTTTGATTTGAATTCGTGATGATGAAAGAAGAGAAATAAAGTTGGGATAGAAAAAAAATGATGGTGTGAAAGTGATAACTGTAAGAACAGAGTTAGTCACTTATTTTTAATTAAAATAAAAATGTGTTATTATGCCTTTTTTATTTTTTCTGCACATCGTGCGGCACGTTCTTACATATTTTGTAAAAATAAGCCAAGTTTACCTTTAGCTTCACCTCGGAGCATTTAACTTGTCAAAATTAATGAAAATCAAGGACCCGAGTCAACTAAAGTCGAGGGAAGGTCCCAGATGTCACCCATGTTCTCTCGACAAAATGCTCTTGGACAATAAGAGAGTTCATCTTAAACTTGGAGAATGCAACATTTAATTTGTTTAGAAAAAACGAACTGGGTAATGCAATAAACTGTACAGAAATTTTGAATTAACGCTGTTGCGCATATTTATAAATTCATTAAAAAAATTTAAAGCTGTGAAGTGCGGTTTTGCCTTTAAAGGTCGATTTTGTTTTTTAGCTCGTTTTAGCTGAAACCTTATCATTTTTAATACTACAAAATTCGAATTAAAATTATAATTGGTAATCATTTTACGTTATAATTTTATTCGACTTATTGCATAAGCAACTGCTTCGAGAGTAATTTTCGCGTACTTATTAAAACATTGAAATGAAACAATTAGTGAGATTCCGAATTTCACTATCTTTAAATACGATTTATGGTTTTTACTCGGAGAGAAAGTTGTTTATGAAGCAACTTAAACCGAGTGAAAAATATGTTTCGTTCGTTTATTAAATCTAAAACGAGAGTAATTTAACATTTCAAATGAGTTTATGCAGTGCCTGGGTCTGATTTGTCTTTGATTTATTAATTTTTTAAAAGTTTTT
>JAQFZU010001643.1:0-12331 GCA_034696185.1 Henia vesuviana | reverse complement strand
GAGGTTAGTGGATTTTTGCAGACGAGGAAAAAGCGAGTGTCAATCTCTCTCCCTTTCAGAAGAAACTAAGCCATTGGCAAATGTTTGGATGATTGTCCTTGCACGATAGAGATCCCAAGAGAGGAAAGTTTATCTTTCTTTTCCTAACTATGGTTACTATCACGTTTTTCTATGGTTTTCATATCTTCTAAGTAGCTACTTACAGCTATTATCACTGCAAGCAAACTTTGAAGAATAAATCTTTAGAGTTGTTTTTATTTATCAGTTCAATATTATTGCTCAAAGTAAACAATAATTTTAGATTTTAGAGACAAATAAATGTGACTTCAATCTTTATACCAATTTTTCTTAGAGTACAATTGATTTACTACTTTAAAATCTACATTTTCTAATTATAACCAAAACACACTTTAGATTCCAAAAATTGCAAACTTTCACTGTTTTTCTTCTTCATTTTCCAGATAAAATTCTTGCGAATAAAAACATTTCACTCACCAGTTGCATTATCCCTTTTTCCCTTGCGATAGTAGACTTTTCCCATAATCCAAACACGCGCACCTCCACACGTCTATTTAACCCAGCACCTTGCAACCCAACACATCATATTGACCTGATTTTTTTATTCCAATTCTCTTTACAAACAATGAAATTCGCATGGAACCGACATTGAAAGAAGCGACCAATTCATTTTGATCGATCGCAGTCTAGTTTTAATTTAGTTAAGCGTGTAATTGTTTGTATTGTACAGAAACTAATCATGGCAGATCCATGGGGTCTGTTTCGGATGGTTAAGACATGGCAACACAGTGCTGACAGAAGACGTCGGGATCGAGTTGTTGTGATTCCATTAGAAGACCCCGAAGAGTCGGAAAGTTTGAATAGCGAGTCCAAAGCTATGAATGACAACACGCAAATTGAAGGTGAAATTTGTACTATGAAAGAAAGTCCGTATCGCATTTTCAAGGTATGTCATTGTTTATTTATTGGATTGTTTTATTAGGGGTGGTAAAATTAAGGTATTACATCCCAAGATGGCAATTTAAGCTCAGTACTTAGTTTGATTGTGTCACTCAAGTCTAATAGAAAATTTGTTTTCGCAAGTCATTCATAAAGGTAAAACTCAATACAAAAACCAATAAAACATTCACTGAGTTTGTGATGTTCATTTCAATTAAAACTCATATCCAATCATTCCTTCCAACCTAAGAAGAACAAAACCCTAACTGGAAACTACTGGGACTCCCAATTACCCATCTTTGACGGAAATGAGAAAAAGAAAGAAAAGATTATCAGTAGATCCTATTGGTTCCACCAATATTTTTAGATACAACAAACGGGTTTTTATTGTTAACATTAATATAATTTAACAATTTATAATAATTAGCTATTTTGATTGCAACATCTGTTAAACCAACCAAATAGACTTTTTATTTATCTCCTTAAAAACATGCATTTATCGGTCGAGACTTGAAATTTGCCTGTTAATTACCAACACTTTACAACTGCTCAAATTCAATTAAAGTCCTGTTTGTTTACGGTGTTGTCTATCTTTACCCAATATTAAAAACGAGATTAAATTTCTAAATATTAATTAGGCTATGCTAAACAATCTATGTAATTTGATTCGATTTTTATTGCCCAATTAACACAAATTATTTAATTGAATCAAACTGTGCATTTAATGATGGGTTTGTGAATAGGTTTTTATTAGTTATCAAGTGATGAAATCAAACGATTTTGACATTTTCAATTAAATCAGACTTAGATTAAAATTTAATTTAATAAGAGTTTAATATATTTAAAAATTATTTTTGATATTATGTAGTCAACTTTAAATCGGCTACTCCGAATGGTTATTTTAGTAGCCAATTAGATGACAAGTTGCAAAGTATATGTAATCACGTGCGTTAAAAGCTTTCGCTTTTTCGCACTTGGTAAATGAGTTCGCGCGCAACGTTCTGGCTGCTCAATTTTTAGCATCTTTATCCCATCATTTGCCATGATCGTATTATTAGCATGACATCATTGCGCAGCTTATGGAGAAAGCCTAAGAAATCGTATCTCACAGTCCCGAATGCTGTTCCGTTTTGTGGGTGCAGTAGCGACATTGACATTGATATTGATGAATCGCCGCCGCCTATTGTTTTGGTAAGAGAATTATTGATATTTTCAAATTTAATTAAAAATGGTATTTAAAAATGTATGTTTTAATTTGAAAAGTGACTTTAAATTTACGGTTGTCACAGTAAATTGAATTTTGAATGAGTTTAACAATGAGGTTTTTGGGTGGTTACAGGTGACTTTTTTGATAACATCAACTTGGATTAATTAATTTCTATAGGTTGTTTGAATAATGATGAAAATTATACAAATATTGGTTTTTAGTTATATTTTATGTGTATTTAACAACCAATTTAAAAAAAATTTAAGTTTTTTTAAAAATTATTTAAAAATTATTTTTAATTAAAAAAAAAACAATGAAAAGCTCAATAAATAAACCACTAATGGCTTTTATAATTACAACTTTATTGATCACAACACCAGAAGGTAAACAGTTGTATTATCAATTAGCACTTTTATGATAACTTATGTAATTCAATTAAGCATTTTATCTCAAAACAAAACTAAAATCGAAAATTTTTAAGTGTTTTAATCACCATTTAATAGTTTCATCCATACGTGTATCGCTTGTTATCTAAAAATCCGTCGCCAAGTAACACAAAGTAATATTCATTATTATGCTGTCATTAATAATACTATGTAAACAGTTTAATGGGTCTAATGAATTATAGCATCGTTTGGAACTTGAGCAAACCAAGGTTATTCAGTTACCGTTTACTATTACAGCCTTTTTTAATATCTTTTTATATTAGGGGTCATTGCATAGAAATAAAAATAGTTTTTGTTTCTATTCATAGGTAGCTGAAAATGGAAATTTAAAGGAATTTGAAAGATTATATTTGGGTGATCCTTCGCGTTTGACATCAAAGGATCTTAAAGGCCGGAATGTACTTCACGCAGCTGCTAGTAAAAACCGCATTAACATATTGCAATATGCTTTGGAGCATGGGGCAGGTAAAAATAAATTAAAGTAATTTATTATGTGGCAGTTAATTGATGGTAATGTAACGTTTGATATTATGTAATTTGTCATTTATTCATTAATGGAATTACTTCCTGCAGTTCAGATTGTTTTTAACGATATCGCATCGCAATTAACGGTATTTGTTAAAGCTTTTAAAGTAATAGAGATAGGGCAAAATTTCCAATTACAAAGTTATAGAGTATGATCAAAATATGTGTATTGTGTAGATATCAATGATCAAGATGCTGTTGGTGATACGCCATTACATTCAGCCGTTAGATACGATGCGATCGAATCGTTGGACCTTTTACTTGATAATAATGCTGATGGACACATACTTAATAACCAAAAATACGCACCCATTCACTTGGCTACTGTACTCAACAAAGTGACAATTGTTAAAGTAATTAAAAAAATATTTTGAATCGAATATATTAATTTTAATTTCATTTATTTTCTTTAGGAATTAGTAAAACACAGTAACAGAATCGATGTGATGCAAGGGGGTGAACATGGACGAACTGCGCTTCATTTAGCTGCTATTTATGATTTCCCTGAATGCGCTGAAGTTCTTGTGAGTTATTGCAACATCGTAATTGGTTTTTAAAGTGAATATTAAACTCGCATTTATTTACAGTTGTCAGATTTGAAATGTTGCCCTCGTAAGACATGCAACAATGGCTTTTATCCTATTCACGAAGCAGCTAAAAATGCATCTGCAAAGACTTTGGAAGTGATTCTCAAATGGGGTAATTTAACTATAAATCTTTTCTTAAAGGTTATCATTAATAACTTGTTTAAGGTGAATCAATCGGATGTGACCGAACATCGTTAATGAATTTAAAAGATCTCGAAGGAAACGATCCCCTACATTCAGCTATCAATGGAGGAGATTTAAAAGTAAATTTATATTAAAATATTTTTTTTTTAATTTAATTTCTAACTTTTTAATATCTCAGGCAGTAAAACTTTGTTTGCAAAACGGAGCTCGAATCAGTACACAACAAAACAATTTATCAACACCAGTTCACTTAGCTTGTTTACAAGGATCATTGGAAATCATCAAACTTATGTTTATTTTGCAACCCGAAGATAAAATGGAAGCACTTATGACTGCAGATGTACAGAAAATGACTCCTTTGCACTGTGCCGCTATGTTTGATCATGTTGATATTGTTGAATATCTCATAGCTCAAGTTAGTTTATAGTTTATTATTTGTTTTTTGTTGTTTATTCTCATAGTGTTTATGTAGGGTGCTAATATAGATTCATGTGATAAAGAACACAGAACTCCTCTACTGCTGGCTGCTTCTCGAGGTGGCTGGAAAACTCTTCGCAGTTTGCTTAATATTGGTGCTGATACTAAAACTCGTGATGTCAGCAATAGGAATGTATTTCATTTCATTGTTTTACAAGGAGGGAGTTTAGAAGAGTTTGCTTTATTAATGCAACAGGTAAATGGTTGATGAATTGTTGGATTTTAGCAACTATTTCTAATACGAAGTTTGAATTGATTTTTTACTTTCAGTTTCACATTCCTGTAGCAGATCGATTGAACGAGAAAGATGGGACCGGTTGCACACCCATGCACTTGGCATCACGTTTTGGATACTTCCGAAGTATTGATTCACTCATTAAATTGGGAGCCATAATTAACACCAAGGACAATGATCATCAATCACCATTACACTTTGCTGCCAGGTTCATTTATTTTCTTCAAAAGTTTTTGTTAATTTTGAAACAAAATATTATTTTAGATTTGGTAGATACAACACACTTTGCAAATTACTACAAAGTGAAAAAGGACCTTTTATCATTAACGAATCGAATGGCGAAGGGCAAACGGCACTTCATCTCGCATCTGCAAATGGTCACACGAGAGTTGTACAATTATTGCTAGGCAGAGGTGCTTTGTTGCATAGGGACCACAACGGCAGAACTCCTTTTCATTTGGCAGCGCAGAATGGTTTTATAGAGACTATGGATACGTTGATTGGGATTCATTCCCATTTGTTAGATCAAATCGACAAAGATGGGGTAACTATTATTATTTTATATCTCGAATTATTCATATTTACAAATAATTTCTGGAAATGTTACAGAATACGGCTATGCACTTGGCGGCTATTGCTAATAAAGCAGGCGCAATCGAATACATTCTAAATTTGGGTGGAAAAATTTTTATAAATAAAGCGGGTCAATCGCCAATGGATATTATAATATTATCTAAGTATCAGGAATCGGCTTTGGCTATGGCAACTCACAACGAAAGGTTCAATAAATATTTTTTTTTCTTATTTTTGAGTTTGAAATAAAATTATTTAATTAATCTGTAGGTCTGAAGAAATATTTCACGTTCCTTCTAAAACATATACAAATTTACCACAGGCTCTGATATCACAAATGCCAGAAGTTTTTATGGTATTTAAATAAATATTGGAAATTTTGAAATTTTGAAATTTATTTATTTATTTAGGCCGTTTTAGACAAAAGTATTACAAGATCCGATGAAAAAAGAGAATCAAAAAATTTCTTTGTAATTAAAAAAAATTTTTTTGGGATTTTTAAATTTAATTTTTTTTTTTTTAGGTAAAATACAGTTTTAAGTACTTGCAATTGTCACAATTTTGCATTCGGCAAATGAAAAGTCAAGATAAAACATTTAAACCATCACCATTGCCAGCACTTAATGTAAATAAAATAATAGGAAAACTAATTTATCTTTGTCAATTATATTAAGATAATTTATTTAATTTGTTAGACGATGGTTCAACATGGCCGAGTTGAACTGTTGACTCATCCCATAACACAGCAGTACTTACAAATGAAATGGTTAGTATAATCTCTTTTTGGATTTAGTTATTAAGTATAATTAATTTTGGTCTTTTTGTAGGGATTCTTATGGAATGTATTTTCATTTGGCCAATTTGTTTGTCTACATTATATTTCTATTCTTTCTTACTATCTTCACATGTAGTCTAGTAACTATCCACACGCATGAAAAATTCAATGTCACAAAATCCAATAAGGTAATAAATATGGGTTTCTTATAAAAGGACATAATGTTAATTTCGATTTCTTAGTTTCGTTCCACTGCTCTATGTCAAGTGAATTCGATTGTAATTGCGAGTTTTGCATTGGTTAATTTCCTCAAAGAATTTTTCCAATTTTATCAACAACGAATGAAATACCTGTCGGATCCGATTAATTTACTCGAATGGATTCTTTACGTTTCTTCAACAGTGATGATATGGCCAGTATACTTTAATAGACTGTGGGATTGTCAAATTATTGCTGCTTCGATTGCTGTTTTCTTGGCTTGGTTCAACTTTCTCTTATATTTACAAAGGTAAATAATGTAAATTATGTTTATTTTAGATTTTTTTTTTTACAAATTTTTATTACAGATTTAATAGAGTTGGGATTTATGTGGTCATGTTTTTAGAAATTCTCAAAACCCTACTTAAAGTACTGATGCTTTTCTCTATTCTTATTATCGCGTTTGGATTAGCACTTTATATTCTAATGAGCAAAGTAAGAAATTGTAGAAATTATTAAGTTGGTCGTTTTAATTTTTGCTATTTATTATAGGCCGATCAATTGGCTTTTAACAGTGTTCCGTTGTCTTTAATAAGAGTTTTTTCAATGATGTTGGGAGAAATCGACTTTTTAGGCTCTTATGTTGCGCCGTTATTTGCGGATAAAGCAAATACGACGCAGACTTTAGGAAAATACATTAACAACTCGTCCTTTGCTTTACCATTCCCACATGTTAATTTAGGCTTTCTAGTCATATTTATGGTTTTTATGCCTATTTTGTTGATGAATTTATTGGTGAGATTTTTATTTTGTTTTACAAATTGGGATTGCTTTATGTAATTTGGATTTTGATTTTGATATTAGATTGGTTTAGCTGTTGGGGATATTGAATCGGTTCGTCGAAATGCACAGCTGAAACGAATTGCAATGCAGGTAAGTTCATTATTTATAATGTTGAAATAAGCAAATGGTAGAATAGAGTATCAACTCATACAAAGAAGCGATTTGCGAGAGTCGCAAATCGCCGTGGGAGAAAATGCAAAAGGTCGTAGGAAGAAAGAACCGAAAGAACTCGATTAATTTTCCTACCGTCCTGGGGTCTTGCGTTGATGCTGCTGCCACTGCAGACTAATGCCGTGGCCGATTGGTTGTCTAGGGGTCGTCGGCGGGTTATAAACGGAAGAGATGATTTCAAATCTTCGGGCTCCAGTCACTCCGCAGGGCATATGGTCTTCCTGGACTTGAAATTGGGGCTCGTAGAAGATGAATTGAAGTCAGTTTCTTTAGTGTTGTATTATGGGTTGGTTAGTATTGAGTGTTTTTTTTATCGTTTTTCTATTCACTAAATCACTTTTGTCCTGGCGACGGAGGTGGGCGTAATCGCCACTTGGAATGTGGCGTTCTTTTCTCTTCTTCTGGAAACTTCGAGGTCAACGACGAGAAAGGAGAGAGTTACAAGATCTCTCAATGACACGTGTTTATAGCTGTGGGCATGGCAGATAACCACAATGTTAATACTAAACGAACGAATTAAAAGCTTCAGCACCTTTAAATCTTTATTTAATGTTTTAAAACTGATTTACATCCATCGAAAATTTAAAATTCATCTACTTTTTGATACTGTTTATTATTTGGCTATATAAAATTAATTGCAAAATTGCAAAATTAAAATTATAAAAACTAATAAACAGTAAGGTTAAAACTGTCCCATGAATATATATTTAACTTATTACATTGTGCAATACTATGTATTGCAATATGCAATATATTAAAATTAAATACCACCATTAAACTTTCCACACAGGCGATAGCTAACATTATACCATTTAATTGTTTACATCAAATTTATAACACGGTCATCCAGATGGTACTTCAGTTTTTTATTACTTTTTGAAAACATTTACTTTAAGAAATAATGGTAATAATATATATATGTGCTCTACTCAATTATCTTTTGATACTTTTTTCCGGTGTAAAAATACCATCAAAATGAACATAATGGTTATAACGACGTATAGATAAAAATGGTTAACTATTAAATTTGCCTTGGAAACTTACAGGCGCCAAACAAATAATTTTATCCTTTTAGACCATTTATTTTAGTTTTAGTTTGGAGTAGCATTCAAAATAGGGAATAAAAAATCATTTAAGAAAATTTGAAAACAACAATTGTTAAATTTTTTATTTGAAATTGTTTAATTAAATGTTACAATTAATTAATTTTATTTTAAGGTGGAATTGCATACTGAACTAGAAAGAAAACTTCCACATTTTTTGCTGAACAAAGTGGATAAAGATGAAATAATTATCTACCCAAACAATGCATGTCAAACTTGCAGTACGGTAAAAATAAAACATGTGAATTTAACAATTCCAATATTAACTTATTATATTTTCAGCTTTGGAATTGCATATACAAATATCTTGGAATTGGTGTATCACGACCCCAACAATCATTACTTCAATTAGACAATTACCAAGAAGAAGATATTTTTTTCGAAGAATTACTTAATCAAAAGCGAAGGTCTCTATACATCAATAAAAACCATATAAGAATTAAATTAAAAATTTTTTCAATATTTAAAGGCTGAAAGAAATCGGTAAAACATTGGATCACCAGCAACAACTTCTTCGTTTAATAGTTCAGAAAATGGAAATCAAAACCGAAGCTGATGATTTCGACGAAGGAATTGACAACAAGAAACTTTCTCTTGTCAAAACGTACAGTAACGCGTGGAAATCACCAAAATTCAACAAAAAGTTAAAATCGTCTCTTGCTTTTTCTTCGCAATTCAAAAAAGCAGATAAATAAATTATAATATGTTGCATATAATGCATGCAAATCGCACATAATTAAAGGTGTTTATATACAATTAATTGTATCCGTTTGTGAAAACAATAAATGTTTTTAATCTATGTAAATTGTTTAATTTGCACTTTAGTGCAACTATAAGTACACATTTGTTATTTTATAGCTAATTTAATCTGGTAATGAGATTTATTGTAACTAAGTTGCGCATCGTATCAAATTCCATTCCCCGAGAGACATTCTTCGATAAAATATGAGTTGAATAATTCTGAGAACTGAGAAATTATAAAAAATTTTAAAAATTCAGATCTCTTTTATTACTAATTCGCGTTATTAATTTATACAAAAGAATATAAAATCGAATTACAAGTTATACTGATATTACTCTTGTTGAGAGATAATGTTGACATTAAGGTATCAGCAGCCATGCTCGTAAGTCTGCCAAACTGGAACGAGACGAGTTGGGGGTCTGAAATTTGCACCGAATATGCTCCAAGGAGTTTACTTAATATGCTTAAAATTTTATTACAATCGGTGGTTAGGATTTTAAGAAATCCGAGATTGAAAACTCCGCATTCATAGGCGATGATAATACATTTAAGGTAAAGCCATGCTCGAAAGGCTGCCAAACAGGAACGAGACGAGTCAGAAGTCTGAAATTTGGACCCGAAATAGCCCAGGATGTGTACTAAATGTGGGCCAAATTTGGTGAAAATTGACGGTTGGGGTTTTGAGAAATCCGAAATTGAAAACTCCGCATTGAACGGCGATGATAATAAATTTAAGGTCTCTGCGGCAATGCTCGAAAGGCTACCAAATTGGAACGAGACGAGTCGGGAGTCTGAAATTTAGACCCAACATAGCCAAGGGGGTATACTAAATGTAAGTCAAATTAGGTGAAAATCAATAATTGGAATTTTGAGAAATCCGAGATTGTAAACGCTTCATTGACAGGCGATGATAATACGTTTAAGGTCTCAGCAGCCATTAATATTTGTATTTGTGGGTAGTTTTGTAAACATTTAAAATTTTTTTTTGTAGTGAAAACGTGCACTGAACGGACTGTTGCAGCTTTGCCGTGAAAGTTCAATAAAATTTATTAAATATTTAATTTTGCTGCCAAAATCAAGGTATGTTTTGAATTAATAAAACGAAGACATCGTTGGAGCATCGACCGAGTCTAATTTCAATATTTTTTAAAAATTTTATAATTGATTGTAAAAATGCTCATTGTGGTCTTGATTAGTTTTATAATTCAGGATTTAACATCGTTATTGGCGATATAATGTATTGTGAATTTTTAATCTTGTTAAATTAGGCAATTTTACCAAATATTGAAATTGGATGTGTAATAAATACAATGCAACATTACATTCGTTGCTTAGTATCCATAAAATTTAATATTGTATCAAATAATATTTTTGTGTAATATTTTTCTTCGTGTTATTTTATTTATTAGATGTCCGAGCAATTAAAATGTGCTTAATAGTTCAGTTTTTTGCGTATTTTATCATTTTTCAAAGTGCATGTATTTTCTTCATAGACTTGTGGCGACATCCAGGGGATTAAAAACGAAACTAATTTTAAAATAATTGTACAGTGACGATATCTAGTTTTTCAAAAATTTAACAATCTCTAATATGCATTTAATGATAAATGTTAAATATAGAATATGAGGATTGCTGGTGTTTTGCACAAAATTCAATTAAATTTACTGAATTTATTTTAAAATTTAATTTGCGGCCAAATAGAAAATAAGTTAGGAAAATTGTATAATCGTATAATTTTATTATTTGCATCCAAGTAATTTTGTGTAATCGTTTGTAATGCAAATAAAGACATAAATTTTTTTTTTTTTATTAAAATGCTATTTTATTAATCAAACTATAAAACTGCACAGAATCTATTGAAATTTTTTTTATTTAGACTTTATTTTACTTATTTAATTGCCCACGCATTTTTCCCATAGACAGTGGCGACATCTAGTTTTTCAAAAACTCATCAATTTCTACAATTCGATGTGACTTATTTTACTCTTTAATGTACATGCATTTTTCCCATAGACAGTGGCGACATCTAGTTTTTCAAAAACTCATCAATTTCTTCAATTTGATGTGACTTATTTTACTCTTTAATGTACATGCATTTTTCCCATAGACAGTGGCGACATCTAGTTTTTCAAAAATTCAACAATTTCTAATATGGATTTAATGTTAAATGTCTGATTCGATTCACATGGTATGTCTATAGTAAAATGTAAGCTAATTTATATAATTCAATTTTAAAGGTTCATCTTTTTTCATTTTACTTTAGTTGTTAAGAGTTGACAATAAATCGAAGGTATTAAATGTATACTTTGAACAACTCGAAATCCAAATTCAACTTTGTTGAAGGATATCCATACAAACTAAAAGTATAAAATTGATTTGAAGAATGAAATTGAATCTGCGTAAGTTTGTAGTGAAAAGATAATTCGACAGTAGTCCAGTGGGTTGTTTGATTTCGTTTTAGTGAATTTATTGTAGAAAAAATCTCGAGATCGATCCAATAAATACAAAATTTATTTTGAGTGTAATTTATAAAACTTTAAATTAATTTTCAGAACTCGATGATCCTCCATAAACATTTTTACAGTTTTTTAGTATCTTTTGACGAAATTCTCGGATTTTTGAAAACGTTTTGTTGAATTTGCAAGCAAAAACAGAAATGTTGAATGCAGTTCTTAGCAAAGTATTATGCAATTCTGGATGGATTTTTTAAAAACGTTTTACACAACTTTTTTCAATAGTTTTTGGCTGAGTTGTCTCGTAGTTTTTGCAACTTTTTTTGCTTTTGTTTTCAAATATTTTTGATGAATTTGGTACAGATTTTTGTCGTTTTAACAATATATTTATTTAAACTGTTAACCAAAATTTTGATGTTTTAAAACTGTTTTGTAAAAATCTTTGATTGATGTTAAACAAATATTATGGCAATGTTTTATGATATTTTTGTAAATATTTTATAAGTTATAACGAGTTGTGGGCAAAGTTTTGATGACTTTTTGAGAAAGCTGTAATGAGTTTTGGGCAAAGTTTTGACGACGTTTGGGCAAAGTTGCAACGAGTTTTGGGTAAAGTTTTAGAGGACTTTTGGGCAAAGTTGTAACGAGTTTCGGGCAAAGTTTGACGAGTTTTTGGCCAAAGTTGTAATTATATTAGATAAAGTATTATTAGTTTTCTTTTTTAAAATTTATTACATATTGCCGATATTTGTTTGGAAACTTGATTTTGTAGTGTTGATGAATATGTAATTTAGTCTAATACGGTCACAAACATGCAATAAAATATTGTTTAAAAAAGATGAGAATTTAATCATTTTGCCTTTTCTTTGTACACGGTGAAAGTGAGTTTCTGAGA
>JAQFZU010001642.1:0-12337 GCA_034696185.1 Henia vesuviana | reverse complement strand
GGAAGAATTTTACCTAAGAAAGCAAAAGGAAATTAATAGTAAAAATACTTAACAATATCCGAGTTTATCGAATTAATGAAAAAAATTTTCAGAATTTAAAGAAGAATTTAAAAAAGAAACGGAAAAACGCCATGTTGTCCACGTATAAGAGAAGGACGCACCAGTCCCGATATGTGAACAAACACGGACAGTATGGCGATGCGACGAAACCTAATTCTACAAGTGTTTGAGCCAGATGAATATGCCAACAGCGTCCGGCTTGTTTCAGGCCATACAACGATTTATCCAAACGTAATACTGTATTCGAAGAGTCATGCGTATATCCGTATTTCAACGGTATCTCCAGAAAAATCTCCTTATTGATAACTTCATATAAGTAGGCACATTTTATATCCCACTGTTCGTGTGGCCATTTCCTAATGCTGACCAACAACATGAAAAACACCTTCACCAAATCGAAGTCTACAACCGGTGAAAAAGTGTCATCATAATCAGCGCCTGGAATCTGCTTGTGTCCGTGGGCCACCAACCTTGCTTTAAATCTTTTGATTGTTTCATCGACGTGTGTTATTAGAGCAAACACACATTTGTTCATTAGTACTTTGACTCCAATCGGTCTTGGCACCGGAGTCCACACATGTCATGATTCCATGCTGCCAAGTTCTTCCACGATGGCCAACCTCCATTCCTGAGAATGCTCTGATTCTATTGCTTCTTGAAATGTTTTAGGAATCATTATGAAGCATGCCAAATCAGCTTCTCCAGTCGGTTCAGGCAACTCCGGTAATGGAGGTAGAAACTGTGGTGGACACCTGTGTCTGATCGTTGGCGTAAAATTGAAATCATTTGGTTGACAACTAATATCGAGACGTCTACATGTGTCTACTACGTCATTCAAACTCCGGTTTCTCACCATATCAGTCCCATTATAGTAGTAGACATCCACTCTACTACCTGTCTGGCGTGGCACCTTCTCACGCCGCCACTCCTGTGGACTGTCCAATCGTACTTCCTTTTTCGAATCAGTGGGTTGTTTTATAAAGTAGGGAATCTGTTCTTCCTCATCATCTGGTTCCATGAATTTCCTGGGATCTTCATGACACTTCACAGCCATCTCTGTTTCGTCAAAAACTACATGCCTCGTTTCGATTATCTTATTGGTACGACAATCTAGTATCCTATAACCAGCAGTGTAAAGTGCATACCCTATCATGATTCCTTTTTCCCCTCTTGGTTGGAGTTTAGTTCTGTGAGTCTTCGGAATGTAATGGAAAGCTTTGCACCCAAAAACTCTGAAATGACTCAAATCCGGTTTACGACCAAACCAACCCTCATATGAAGTCATGTGAGGATTCACCGCGTGAAGAAGACGATTCTTTACATGTACATATGTTTGTAGAGCCTCGGCCCAAAACATATGATTTAATCTCGATGTGTGCAACAGAACTCTCTCTCCATCCATGCCATATCCATTGAAACGTTCTGCTATGCCATTCATCTGAGGTGAGTAGACGTTTGTTCTTGTGTGCTTAATCCCCAATGTCTGTAGATAATGTGTGACCGCTGAACTACAAAAATTCTAGGCCATTGTCTGTATGTAACCTCTTGAGACTTTTCCAGTTTGACGTTCCACTCTTTGGACGTATATTTTCAACTTGGACAACACGTCATTCTTGTGCGCTATCGGGCATATCTCCATCCATCTGGTATAATCATCGACGAGAGTCAAGAAATACTTGTTTCCTCCCCTACTCGTGACGGGGCTTGGACCCCATAAGTCAGCGTGTACAATCTCTAATGGGTTTCTCGACCTTGGTTTCGGCATATGCTTGAATGGACCTCTCTTAACCTTGGTTAAGCTGCAGTCATTACATTTTTCCAAAGTTATTTTTGGTTTTATTCCTCTAACAAGTCTACGATTAATCGCCAATTTAAGTTTTTGTATATTGATGTGGGCAATTCGTTCATGCCATGTGTTGCCCCTGGTTGTCTTTTTCACTTGTAAATTCGTTAGACTTTTGGCTTTAATTGCTTTCAATGTATATAGTCTATCTTGTTTAGGGACCTTTATCAGTTCATGCATTGGGGACTCGAGCAAAAGTTTAGTGTCTTGTCCTTTGAATGTATACTCTGCATCCGTTAGGCTTCCTAAACTAATAAGATTTCGTGTCATCTGTGGCACTAAATATGTATTTTCCAATTTCAATAAATGTACATGGTTGTGATCGAGTTGGAGTTCTAGAACGACCATGCCTACCCCAGTTGCTGTTGTTTCTCTCTTACCCAGTTTCACTGTTTCATCAACTGGTAATAAGGTTGTAAATAATCGCTCATCATGGACAAAGGAATGTGTGTGTGTGTAATGTGTGTTGTGTGTGTTTGTGTGTAATGTGTTGCTCCTGTGTTGAGCAAGAAATTCGATTTATCGGATATACTCAGGCTTTGTATTTCTTTCCGTAGGTCTATGTGGGTATACCAACCCTCCATTTCATCATCAGCACATGGTGCATCATGTGCAGCATAGTTTTGTGACCGGCGGTTAAACCTTGGACGTCGATCTTGCCATCTCATCGTTTGAGATCTGTTATCTGGTCTCTGCTGCCCTTGTCTCTGTTGCCTTCCATCATCTGGAGCTCTGTTCTTTGTTTTTCTCGGGCAATCTCGGGCATAATGCCCCTGTTCTCCGCAGTTATAACAAATAACTTGTGTGCTGTCAATCGGTTTCGTCGACTGTCGTGGCTCAACACGTCGTGATGGGGGGTCTTTTATACAATGCTTCTCGCTGTATCGGTTTTTGAGCTATGAGGTTTGTCACACCACCCTCATCTTGACTTGTCGACGTCTTTTGTTGCCGAGTGTCCTTGGACATCAGAGCTTGTTTCACTCTTTCCGGGTTGAAGTCGGCATCAGCAAGTTGATAAAGATTTTGACTGAGGTTGTTAAAGGTAGTTGGTATGCTTGAAATCATCTTGTACGCTACCAGTACCTTTGGTATTTTACATCTCGCGGCAGCTAGTCTATTCACTGTTTCTTCAAGCCTCGCCAGATAAATGGCCATCGACTCTGGTGGATGTAGGTGATCATTAAAGAAGTTCATGGCTAGACGTCCTACCAGGGCCTTCGAGGTCGGTTGGAATGTGGTTTTAAGAGTCCTCCATGCCTCAATCGGGTCCTGAAAGGTACTTAAGATGGGTTTTACACTCGATTCAACACTTAGATATATGTTAGATAACGCTTTATCCCAACGAAGGTTGTAAGTGTTTTTAATCTCTTGTGCCGCTGATTCATCAGGGACCGGTTTTTTCCATTGACTATCGTATACAGTCCTTTGTCCCGCAACAACATGACCATATTTAATTCCCATTCCTTGTAATTCTCGAAACCTGCGAGTTTGGGGAATCTCATTACGTTTTTTCCTTCTTCAGCCATTTCAAGGTCTCGGTTCACACGTAATATTAAAGAATTATCAAAGCACAAAATCACGGAATAATAATCACACACTCCTACTCTAATAATAATGTCGTGAAAATTATCCACCGTTGACAACTCGAATTCGGATGTCTCCGGTTTGTGCACGACCTAGCTAAGTGCAAATATTTGTCTTTGCACTCCCCTAAAATAATTATAAACTAATGCGGAATCCCGCTGTGCACACTGATAACAAAATACGTCCTCACAAATCCGCATTCGGGGAGTTTTATCCTATCACACAACTAAACTAATAATAATAATAATAATAATAATTCACAAGAGTAATAATAAAATAGAATTATATACAATAAACACAAAGCGAATTTAGGTCCTTGCGTAGCAGTCGATGCGTTGCGTCATTGCGATGTGGCCAGTTTCAGCATTCAAATCGTATATCGTCTTGTTTGAACTAATCTATTCGAACTGTCGAATTGTCGAGTGAATTATTCAGTATTCTAGTTCGTTATTCCTTTGTTTGCTTTGAGATATTGATCGTTTCAAGATGATTAGGCATCGTTTTTCACAAGTAGAAACTATTGATTGCGATACATCTGAAATCTCTTCAGAAATTTGAAATCCTAAAATTTGCCAGTTTAATTCGATCTTGGCAAGACCAATTCCATGACAATTCGATCTAGTCTCGTTCAGCAACTCGATTCTCCATGTTTATGTTCGAAATTAACGTGTACATCGAACGAAATAAAACGATTAGATCAATCGCCACTTTTACATTAATTCAACACGAATTTCGATTTTTCGATTCCTTACCCTGAAATCATGTCGAATTATATCCTGGGCAACTCGAAATCTTTCTCCAGTTTGATGGAGCATCTTACTGGTCCCTTAGACATCGATCTGGGCCCATAACCCATGTTGGAAATAAGCAGAATAAGAAGAGAAAAGTAAATAAACAGCAGGATAATCAAGACGAAACTATTCTTTTTATTACAAACCAGACAGAGAAGCCAGCATGGCTGTCGCAGGCAGAACAACCGTGTGACACAGTCAACACAATGCCATGACAACCTAATAACACATCACCTACATCTACACAACAATATACCGCATTGTAAACACAACATCTCACACCAGACTGCTACACATAAGCACAAGCCACAGCTTTAAGCTCATGTCTCAACCTGATGTCACACACACGCATTTGTACCCTAAAGCCAACAGTTATCGGCGTACAACGTTGGTTTAAGTTTCTCGAAGCCAAGTCCCATGCATCCACGAATAATATGTGCGAGCCAGGTGATTTCGGTCGCTGCGAGGTCTAACGCGATGTACTCGCATTCTATGGTAGACTTGGCAATGCATTTTTGAACTGTGGAATGCCATCCAAAGACGACATTGCCTAGAGTCCAAATGAACCCACTAATAGATTGTCCGGAGTCCACTGCGGTTGCCCATGAAGCATCAGAGTAGATCTTTAATTGGGAGGAGGTTGCTCTGGACAAATTTATGGCGTATGCTTTGGTGGTGTGAAGATATCGCAAAATGTGCAGCAGGTATCCAAACTGTACCTCAGTGGGATGAGAGGAGAACTGCGCACAAGTCATGACGGCATATGCGATATCAGGCCTTGTTCTATTAGCTAGGTATAGTAGTGCTCCTAAAAGCTCTCTGAACGGTCGCGTGGTAGTCAGTGATAGTTGGTCGTTCACGCTGTGTACCGTGCCTACATCCATCAGTGCATAAGTTGGGGTGAGTGCGCCTTGTAGGAACTTGTTAGATTACTTCTTGATATAGCTACGTTGATGCAATCGAGTCCCAATATCCGTAGGTTCAAATTCAACTCCCAGGAACTTGCGTATTGGACCTAGTTGGACTATGTCATAGACTTTGGCTACGAGGGAGTAAATCTCTTCCATGTTGTCTTTGGTCGAGGTTAAAACTGCCATGTCGTCAACGTAGAGAAGCAAGGCGCACCAGTCCCGATAAGTAAAAATGCATGAACAGTAGGAGGACACGACGAAACCAATGTCTGTCAGGGCCTGAGCGAGGTGGGAGTGCCAACAGCGACCTGCCTGTTTAAGGCCGTAGATGGACTTATCCAGTCGCAAGACGACGTCCGTGGCATTAGAGGGGCACCTCTATATATAGTTCTTTGTCAATGTCGCCATAGAGATAGGCGCATTTTACGTCCCACTGCTCATGCACCCATTCCTTTAGGGTGACCAGCAGGACGAAGAACAGCTTCACCAGGTTGAAATCTATGACCGGAGAAAAGGTATCGTTGTAGTCTTGGCCCTCTCTCTGTTTATGCCCGTGGGCTACAAGCCTTGCCTTATACCGTTTAATGGTTCCGTCTAGGTGTGTCTTAAGAGCAAACACCCATCTATTTGTTAGGGCTTTAATGTGTAATGGACGAGGCACGGGTGTCCACACACGTCTGTCTTCCATACTGGTCAGCTCATCTAGGATGGCCAATCGCCATTCTTCACTTTGTTCCGAGTTCATTGCCTTGTGGTAGGTCTTAGGGACGGTTACGAAGCAAGCAAAGTCTGCTTCCTCAGGGTCTTTGGGCAAAGCTGGAAGATTTTTAGGTGGGCATAAATGCCGCAACCGTAGTGAAAAATCGAAGGAACTCTGATTGTATGGGATGTTCAGGCGATCACAGGTCTTCTGGATGTCTGCCAGACTTCTGTTCCGTACAGTTTCATCACCGTGATAGTAATATACGTCGACGCGGCTCCCGGACTTCTTCCCGGCGCCACTGGTTTCTGGAGCGTGGTGCTGGCGGGGCGGGTTCGTACGTTATCTCTTGTTCGTCATCGTTGCTTGGTGGAGTTACAAGATGTTTGGTATAGGTCCCTTGGTCCTCACAACCTATTTCTCTATTGTGTTCATCTAATTTCACGTGTTTGATCTCTAGAATATCATGTGTCGCACAGTCATATATGCGCGCATCGCATAACAGACTAAGATCCCTTGTCTTCCTTTAGGTTCCAATTTATGACGGTGTTGTTTAGGAACATGATAAAAGGCGGTGCAACCAAAGATCCGTAGATGTGTGAGGTTAGGCTTCAGTCCCAACCATTTTTCATAGGGAGTGGTTTGAGGGTTGACCGCATGGGGAAGCCGATTTTTGATGTGAACGTATGACATCAGTGCTTCCGCCCAAAGGTGTGTTCCAATCCAGAGGTAAACAACAGGGTTCGTACTCCGTCTATTCTGTACCCGTTAAACCTTTCTGCTATTACGTTCATCTCCGGGGTATACATATTCGTTCGCTCATGTCTAATGCCCAGAGAATCGAGGTGGCAACGAACAGCGTCATTGCAAAACTCCATGCCGTTGTCGGTACAGAGGCGTTTTAGCCTTCGGCCTGTTTGCCTCTCAGCTCGGATAATGTATTCTTTCAATTTGGGCAACACATCGGATTTATATCAAAGTGGGAAAACTTCCGTCCAGCAGGAGAAGTCATCGATAAATGTGAGGAAGTATCTATTCCCCCCTCTGCTGGTGACGGGGCTCGTGCCCCAAACGTCCACATGCACTAAGTCCAGAACATTCTTTGTGGCTATTCGCTGTAGGCGATTTTAAATTCCCATTTTTACTTTTGATTCGCTCTTCATTTTTCACAAAAAACTTCTTTTTCGAAAAGTTTGTCAATGGTATTCGGCATCGGTTTAATCACTCTCTGGTGGTCTAATTGACGTACCCTTTCTCTCCGCCTTTTTTTGTTACCGGTTCTGCCGTATTATTATAATTATAATTAAATATCGTTTAAATACCAATAATTATAAATTACCATCGGCTAATTGCTGGTTCAAGGACTCAGTGATTACCTTCATCACATGTGTCACGTATTGATATTTGTTTACTACTCGAATCAAATCTCGCTTATATGTTTTGCGGAAGTTATTTGCAACATATGTATTAAGATGTGAAGAATATAACGGCTTAACTCTTCTCTTTGCCCTGGTAGTAGAGGATGGATCGTGTTAAACCTAGCGTGAAAAGAACTCCGGGAAGACACAATTCGTAGAGGGCAAAGAGGAAAAGAACAGCATGTTTATTCTACTATGTCCACATGACAACAACACGTCTGACAGATAGAGACGTGTGTGCCCATAACAAAGCAATAGTAACAACAATTAATAACTACATCAGGTAACATATCACAATATAATAAGCAATGCACACTATCCCCAACAGACAGGACATCTACCATAGAGTGCATCAAACCCCATTAAACATACTACAAAGTCATTTTGGACAACATCTTCACAAGCTCCTTTTCTGTCCAAGAAAACATCCCGAAAGAACAACACAAATATCAAGCAAGAGAATCATAATAAATAGTAAAGAAGAACTACAAACAATGACAATCATATCTCTAATAAGTATATAGTAACCAATATACATAATACACCAAATATAAACCAACTCAAAATATGTATTCCAGAAAACTATCCAGCTTTACCCGTAGCAATGGCTTCGTTAGCATATCCGCGATATTACGATTTGTACGTACGAACACCAGTTTGAATTCATTCTTGGAGAGCAGTCTTTGCACATAGTGATATCGAATGTCGATATGCTTCGTCCGGTGATTCACGACATCGTTCCTGGCAAACGACATGGTCGCCTGATTGTCCGCGTACAATGTTAGAACCGATTTAATTAAGTCCGAAATAGTTGATCTAATAACATGCACAATCCAAACTATCTCCGTAGCTGCCATGTCTAATGCCACATACTCACATTCCATTGAGCTCTTCGCGATACACTTTTGGATGCAAGTTCGCCATCCCAGCGGAACACCACCTAATGTCCATATCATTCCACTAATCGAGCGCCTGCTATCCACCGCGGTAGCCCACGACGCATCAGAATAGATCTCCAAATCCTTCGACGTCGCATGTGACAAATTAATTGCTCGATCAATTGTAGTCATCAGATACCGCAGTATGTGCAATAGATATTCATACTGGACATCAGTCGGATGGGATGAAAACTGTGCACAAGTAATCATTGCAAGTGCAATATCTGGTCTCGTTCTCCCTGCGACGAACAAAGCTTCCAGAAACTCACGAAATGGTTTAGTAGTCGATAACTCCGACGTCAAATTCAATACGTGTGCAGTCCCTACGTCTATTGGCGCATATATTGGTATCATTTCTTCGTTATCCTCGATAAACTTGGTTACCAGCTTCTCGATGTACCGACGCTGATGCAGAATCACACTAGTCGCAGTGGGCTCAAACTCGACACCAAGTAACTTTCGAATACCGCCCAACCTTACGATATAGACCGCCGCCACCTTCTTGTGAATCTCTTCCAATCGATCCTGTGTGACTGCAAAGACTGCCATATCATCAACGTATAAAAGGAGGATGCACCAGTCCTCATACGTAAAATCGCAAGGACATTGTAATGACGCCACAAATTCCACATTGACTAATGCCTTTGCAACGTAAAATTGCCAGCATCTACCAGCCTGTCGTAACCCGTATAACGACTTATCAAGACGAAGGACCATATCTTCCAAACCATGCGACTTGCCATATCCCTTCGGAAGCTCCATAAAAATAAGTTTGTCGATATCTCCATAGAGATATGCACACTTAACGTCCCACTGCTCGTGAACCCATCCTCGGATGGTCACAAGCAGGACGAAAAACAATTTAACTAAATCGAAATCTACAACTGGGCTAAAAGTCTCATCGAAATCACTGCCGGGTATCTGCTTGTGTCTATGCGCCACAAGTCGCGCCTTGAATCGCTTGACTGTCCTGTCAACGTGCGTCTTGAGGGCAAACACCCATCGATTGGTCAAAATCTTTACCCCGACTGGTCTGGGATCCGGAGTCCACACATTCCTTGATTCGATACTATTTAATTCATTGAGTATTGCTAATTTCCAATCGTCCGAATCGTCAGAATCCATTGCGTCTTTATATGTCTTCGGTAACGCGTGAAAACACGCTAAATCTGCTTCACCAGTTTCAGGCGACTCTGGTAACAGTGGCAACGCTCCAGGTGATGAACATCTGTGTTGCAATCTCGAAGAAAACTGAAAATCCAGTAGATTGTACGGAATCCCATGCCGACTACAAGTTTCCATGACGTCGTTTAAGCTCCGATTTCGAGTGGTTTCGTCACCATAAAAATAATACACATCTGTGCGACTACCAATTCGACGTGGGACCTCTTCTCGTTGCCATTCTTTGACTTCTTGCGGGATGTGCTGAGGAACCGGCAACACAGGCGTAATATCATCATCTGCGAGTGGAACAACAAAATTATCTCCATCCACTTTACATTTTGCCATCGCTTTCTCGTTAAACAACACATGTTTTGTTTTGATAATTTTCCCTGTTACGCAATCCAATATCTGATACCCAGCTGTGGTAAGGGCATACCCGACCATCGTTCCCAGTCGACCACTTGGATCCAACTTAGTTCTCTTCGACTTCGGAACATTAAAATAAGCCTTGCACCCAAAAACACGCAAATGTCCTAAATCCGGTTTCCTATCTAGCCATCTCTGGTACGGAGTAACTTTCGAATCTATTCCATGCGGTAAACAATTTTTGACATGAGTATAACACTGCAACGCCTCTGCCCAGAAGCTGTGACTCAACTTTGAAGTTAGCAATAAGGTCCTTACACCTTTCATCGAATACCCGTTAAAGCGCTCCGCGACGCCATTCATCTCGGGACTATAAATATTTGTCCTGGTATGCCTTATTTCCAAAGAGTGAAGGTAGGAAGTCACCGCTTGTCCACAAAATTCCATGCCATTATCTGTTTGTATGCACTTGACTTTCTTTCCCAATTGCCTCTCGACACTTTGAATGTATTGTTTAATTTTTAATAAAACTTTCAATTTTGCACTAATCGCACTGACTTCGGTCCACCTGGAATAGTCGTCAATCATGGAAACAAAATACCAATTGCCACCTCGGCTGGTAACCGGGCTTGGACCCCATACGTCCATGTGAATCAGATCCAGTACCAACTTCGTTCTCGGTTTGTCGAGTCGATGAAACGGACCTCAATGTACCTTTAATT
Source organism: Henia vesuviana (assembly GCA_034696185.1). NCBI lineage: Eukaryota > Metazoa > Arthropoda > Chilopoda > Geophilomorpha > Dignathodontidae > Henia > Henia vesuviana. The sequence goes on along the minus strand of JAQFZU010001642.1, from coordinate 1,840 downwards.
GTAAACAAATTTTGCATGTAAAATCTGTTGAACCTAATTTGTCCTTAATTCCTGTGACGAGTTTATTTCGTATAGCCAATTATATTCGCAAGGTTTCTTGTCTTTGATTGTCCACTAGATTGTCCACCAATTCTGCCCCGTAAGGAATCCATTCGTACATTCAAATTTTTAATTTCAGTTCGTTGTTCCAGTGTATATATTGACTCTCGTTGCCTCGTATCCTCTGACATGAGTGCTAATTTGACCCGTTTCGGTGTGAAATCGTCGTCCGGTAGTTGATATAACGACTGTATCAAATTACTAAAATTTTCTGGCAAACTGGATATCATCTTATATGCGAGTAACACTCGCGGTATCTTACAACCTGCTGACCCAAGTCAATTTACCGTTTCTTCTAAACATGCCAAATATATGGCCATCGGTTCAGGGGTCTTTAGTTTCTCATTGAAAAATTCCAATCAATTAATGGATTGATCCATTGATTGATTGGTTTGCTGCTGTTGCTCGGTGGTTTGCTGCTGCTGCTCGGTGGTTTGCTGCTGCTGCTCGGTGGTTACCAAACTAAACCTCGAGCTTTTGCCTTCATTGTGACGATACCTGGATGGCCCTCATGCATGAGTTTTAAGACTTTGTGATGCAGAGTGGTGGGAATCACCACTCTATCTCCCCATAATAAAATATTTCCCATCAATGAAAGCTCATTCTTTTTGGCCTTAAATGGGCGATATTTTTCTTCTACGGTTTTGGGCTAACCCTTACGAACGTATTGAATTATCTGATGCATGAGGGGGTCCTGTAAGGTCGCAAATTTCACCAAGCGTGGGCCAACAATACTTGCTGTCTCTACATCTAAAAATTGCACTTTCTGATTCTCCCCGAGGTCTTTTTCCCACTGACAAGGAGGTACTACGGACCTCTCCGCCTCTGATTTGCATAATTTTAAAGAAATAAATCGATTTTCACATAACTAAAACATAGCCAAAATCTTAGGACGCACTTTGAATTAATGCATTTTTTCCCATGGAAAAAAGTGCATTATTAGGCTATAAGTTTAAAGTTTATTTTGGCTATGTTTTAGTTAAGTAAAAATCGATTTATTACTTTAAAATTATGCAAATTGGAGGCGGAGAGGTCCATAGTACCTCCTTGTGAGACATATTCAACACTTGTGTGTTGGGGAGACGATTCAATGCGTCCGCGCAGGGCACCTCTATGCCCGGTCTATGTACCAAGTCATAGGTATATCCGGACAAGATTAGTGCCCAGCGTAACAACCTTGGGTAATGATATCGGGAATGGGTTGAGTTGCGCTGAAAATCCCCAGCAGCGGTTTATGATCCGTCACTATAGTAAATGTCCGTCCACACAGAAGCTGATGAAACTTCTGGACGGCATAAACTGTAGCTAAAGCTTCGCGGTTTGTCTGGCTATATCATTGCTGTATTGGGGAAAGCGCTTTGGATGCAAATGCAACCGGTATCTCAACTCCATCTATCAGATGATTTAACACCGCCCCGACACCTACTGGGCTGGCATCCACCACTAAGACGACGGGGAAGTTCAAGGAATAATGTGCCAACTGACTAGGGGACTCTATCATATGCTTAATGCGCTGTGTCGCTTCTTTACATTCCTCAGACCAAAGTCGAGTTAGAACTGTTGACCGATCCCGACATGTATCTGTTTTTTGAGCGCGGCATTCGAGGGGGCATAGCCATGATCAGCACACGCTACGCGAAAGCCAACAATCCGTACCTTGGACTCGAACATTACGACCCCTCCCAACCCAAGTCGTACATCATCTACGTCGACTGCAACTCGCTGTACTCGACCGCCATGA
>JAQFZU010001641.1:0-12338 GCA_034696185.1 Henia vesuviana | reverse complement strand
GAATTGTTGGAGGGTTTAATTTGGTAATGTGGAAGTTTATTCATATTTTAGAAATATTAAAAAAAACCAAGATGGTGGGCTTATATTATTATTATTATTATTATTATTATTATTATTATTATATTTTGGTTGGATTTGAATTTAAATTATTCACAGCTCAACATCCTCCCGTTTTCGGGTCACTTCCATTTACAATTGCGTGGATTGGAAGAGACATGTGATTAGATGAGGAAATGTCGCGATAGTGTGACAAAATTCCATGTTAGATCGCAATGCAATTGCACAGCCATGCGACTTACACTAAGACCGGTTGCCAATGGATGTAACATCACCAGCTCCGAAAACAGCAGTTTCCATGGCAACTAAGTCATTTCAACCTGCAGTTGCCATCTAAAGTTCAACATATTGAACTTTTTGGTCATTCGCTTCGTGCCCATTCACATATTGTTGTATATTGTCCGAGAAAAAAAAATATCAAAAAATAAGTCCAACTATTAAATTTACATTGAAAAAAATATTTTTCTATAAAACAAGCTTAAGGTAGACCTCTTCTTCACAAACTTGATGCCACACTCTCTAGAAGCATAACCTGAGCGTCCACTTTTCTTAATTAAAGTTAGACTTTCTTACTTCTTCGCTGCCGAACTATAAATCAATTCACATATCGCTATGCCATTCACGTTTATAGGGTCGTGTATAAACTTTGTTGTCACTTGCGACGTTAAGCAACGTATCTCCTCCTCACGTTTGTAGCTAGACTTAACATACGTAAGATCACGCGTGTTTTACACTAGTTACCACCATCTTTAAAAACCAGTATTATCATGATTAATGCTGTTTAATATTTAAACTAAAAAAAATTAAATTCTCTCCTACCACTTTAATTATTAAAGAAAATCCCCAAACTACAACAATTTAACAGTTTTTTTTTACCCATCTTACTTACATTTTGTAAGTAGCTTACGATTAACCGCTACTTAAAGATCAAAAGTCAAACCAACTCGCTCAACTGCACAGGAACTCGTAACGTTAGAGAAAAGAGAACAAACGGTCGTCGCCATCGCTTAATTAGCTCGTTGCCGGCTATTAAGACCATCTGCCGCGTGAGGAGTCGTCGGCTTCGCACGTCGCACATCATTCCTCTTAATAATGCGCGCATTAACAGTCATGCGCTGGAGAAATAAGAAAGGCGCGACGACGCGAAATTAAAAAAGGGGAAAAAAATAGAGAAACGCAATTAAGTCAAAAGCTGATGACGAACGATGTGGGGGTTTTCAACTTGCTATTGTTGCGTACAAAACTACACGGATCGTCAAATGGCAATTAAATGAGAAAACACGTTGTACCCTAATTAGTCTCGCAATGACTGCTGCATTGTCCCAGATGCGCCATATTGGTTCGTTAACGAGGCTCGATGGCATTTAGGTATATTCGATTACGGTAATCCACTAAAGCCAATATAAGAGTAATCTATTTCACTTCGGTACCCAGGGGTGCGAGATTTTTATCGGCTTTTTTCCTTCCTTTTTCCGTCAAGGTTTTACGAGGATTTTTTTTCAGGTTTCTATCGAAGTCCGTTGAAGTTGTTGCCTTTTCTTTATTACCGTCACTCGATTACACACCGACAATGTACCTATTGTGTATGTAGTCTGCGATTTTAAACTCGATTGCTCCGAGCTAAACTTTAATCTTGGTTTGGTCCATACATTTAACATTAGATAAACTATACTTAGCGCTAGAAACTTTACGGAATCTTTAAGACTTTTCTTATGAAAAATATTAACATTAAATTTGTATTTCAAAAAAATTTTTATAACTAATTTTTTACTTTTTTTATAAATTGTAACAAATTCTTGAAAATAAGTAGCTGTAAATAAAATCGCGATGAAACACTAGTCGTTTGTTTACAAGTCATTTCCAACACGAAGCCCGATTTCCTAATTGCCTCTTGACAACGAATTTTTAATTGTTGTGCGCATCAAGCAATGAAATCTCAAAAGCCTAAGTTTGTTCCAATCCTTTCTTGACAACATGAATTAAACCATTAAAAGAATTTTTTAAGATTTGATGAGTGCAATAAGCAACACTTCATTTTTTAATGGCAAGGTTCACTCGAGTGTCTTTGCATGCTCTTGACATGGCACAGTGACATAAACTATAAGCCTTCATTATTAATATATCAAAATTTCTGATGGAAAAATTTTGATAAATATTTCAAGTTAATAATATGCAAAATATGATTGTAATTTTACATTTTTCTTATTCATAAGCCACTAACAATCCCAACTTATGTCTACAGTTGCCATTCGAAATGACCAAGTAATAGAAATCTGTAACCATGACAAAATCCAGTCTTTCAAGTAATGAAAAATGTCAAGTTAACTGCTTGACAAATGAAGATGATGAAATAAAATCATTATTACCATTTTAATTCGTTTTGCTGAATAAATAGTATATTACTGAGTAAATAATGAAATATTTATTTACTTCGGTGGAACTCAGGCCTTGAGGTTGAGAGCCCAGAAAACTTCAAAGCAATTTTATTATAAATTCATTGCATGCTTTTACATATTTATCATTATCATTAATATTTATTAGTATTCTTACCCTTTATATGCAAATGCACAAAACCAGACCAAACTAGTCAGCTACATTTTAACTCATCCCAAGGATTTCAATTTGTCATCATCTCAATTTCTATTTGTGTCACATGTTTATGAATTTCTCAGATTGCTATGTTAATTAATCTTGGTGTGACTTCTGTTGCTACCACAAACAAAGCCAATAATTTCCTGCAAATTTTGATACTTTTAATGAGGTAAATAAATTCATATTTACAAATAATTTGATGAGTTGAGATGAATTGAAAAGTCTTATTTGGAAACCAATTGAGCTTTCAGAATGATTGTTGTAATGGTTGTAAACACAAAAAATCAAATCAAATCACTTCTTTTTCCCTGATACTCATCGAACAAAACCCTATTCGCTACACTACCCCACAACCTGCCTCTCCCCATACCCACCACTATCAATCTTCCTTAATCAATTTCCACATTGCAACCCACCAACCAACCCTTCAAGAATTCCTCAGCAAAAAAAAGAGGTAATATCTTTGCAATATCTTTCTAATCACTGTGGAATTCAATACCCGTCGTCTTTAATTTATAAACTCTCATTCATTTATTTTTCAATAAATTTTTTTTGTCCAAAGCAAAAATTTAATTTAAAAAAAATTCCTAACTTTTCCCAATATCCAATTTCACCAATTTTTTAAAAATACTAAACTTAAAATTAAAAATAAATAATATTTAAAAAAAAAAAATATCCAATACTCGCTATCCCCCCGGCTTGTTTGTATACAAAACAAACATGAAGTCTGAATGCACATTTATCTGGAGGTTGTATATGAAAATGGTGAATTGTACAAACTTAGAAATGCATTACTCCATCAAATTTCATTTGTGCACGGACAAAAGAAAACAAGAGCATCTCGAAAAGAATATGAACTAAAGGGAAATTACCCTCGCTTCAGTAACCTTTAGCTCGACGGATCGAGAGGTTGCAAAAAGGAGGAGTTGAAGAAGTAAAAACAAGAGCATCGAACATTGTTTTCCTCTTGAGCGACTGCGTTAATTGGATAAGTCGAGCATCGTTACCTCGATGGAGAATGGGTTGATAGTCAACGATCCAAAGACAGACCCCAACAACAAGTCTAATAAAATGTCCAATTTTTTTACTTTACATACATCTCCTTAGAAAATAATAGTGGATTTACACCAATGAAGCCTAACAGACACCAATAAACATGTGCATCTCTCATTTATACCATACTTTCCAATAATGTTATGTCTACGACGTTAAAGATCTCCAAAGCGGCAAAATTCGCCATTAGCATAATGGCATGCATTAAATAAATCTTCTCGCTATTAAAATCAAGGAAATACACCATCCATCCGTCGTTATAGATACAATATTAATTGAAAATTGTTTATTCCAAACATTTGTGATAATATTGGTTAAGTCTGAGTCATGCAGTGAAGCCTCCCTTGAGTGAAAGATGATCAGATTGAATCTGGTCCAAGACAAATCAGCAATTGGGCATGGCCAATGCACTTGCATAGAAGACAAAACGTGCCCCATTTTTGATTTAGCTCTCCTGGGGTTTCCGATCTGCCTAGTTGTATTAGGCAGTACACGATATTTCCATAAGGGGAAGAAAAATCATTTTCCCAATGTTCCATAAAAATTTAATTTCTTGTCTTTTCTTATTTTTAAATAATAAATCAACTTTAAGTAATAATACAATTGAAAAAATGAGTGGAAAATATTTTACGCTTGTAACTTGAAATAAAGGCATAACTTCATCATTCCGGTCCCTCATTGTATCGCATTGATTAGTATACGCTCTGAAGGGAATTAAAACAGTTGGTTCTGTGTTTGGATGATTATCCTCGCATATTAAAGATCCCAGAGTGACTAAATTATCATGAGCAGCACTGGGCCCCCTAGTGGCCTCGTTTACCCGTTCCAGTAGATATAAGATGGATGCCTGCAACATTCACTAATCCAGTGATCTTCTGGGGGAAAATTTTGCCAATACAAATTTAATGTAAAAAATTTTCATTTTAAATTTATTTTATTTATTTTTGATTTAAGCAAAGTTAAATTTTTATCAAACTTTAAAATCCAAAATCTGCCACCAGATGAATCCACCAAACGCTGGTTTTTTTTTAAAATCTTGACTTGTAAGATATATAAGACGAAATGGAATAGGCAGAAGTAGATGGAAAAAAGCACGTGATGTCGCTAAGCAACAGCATTCACTTGTTGCTAGGATCCCAGGCTTAGATTCGTATTAACCGTTGAAGATGTGTCGTGCGACTGCCTGTCATTCGCTTTAATTTTGTTTCATTCCAAGCCTCGAATCAACCTATTGATTCTTTATTCCCCCGTCATTTTGACACCGAATTCTACTTACCCACTCTAACATTTCACTTTTTTCTCATTCGAAATGTCGAAAACCGCCATTTTTGAATGGGAAAAAATGAAAAATTTTGTCAAATCTCAAACCCAAAGAAAAATTGATTCTCAACGACTGTCGTTCGAAAATTTCATAAAAATATCAAAAAATGAAAAATTTCATCATTTGTCATTGAAATATTCCTTTGGCGACAATCAAAGAGTTAAATTAATCAACAACTTCTGTTTGTGTCACCTACCATTGTTTTTTTCCATTTTTTTCCGTCGAAATGGACCTTTAATCAACAAAAAGCTCTTAATTGACCAAAAGGTGAGTGCGTCTCTCCTCTGATGACCAACATAAAAAAAATCTAAAAAAATAACAAAAAAATAAAATAAAAAAAATAAATTCCTTCGAAGATCCAAAAATCCAATCTGAAAATGGGCGTATTTACCTCGATTCAATAGGTCGAAGCATTTCTCCTTTGCTATAATCAATTTACAACAGACGAGTGCGAGACAATGATAGTGATATGGATTTGCTTCTCTTCTTAAGAAGAATCTGTCAAAACCTATGCAGAAAACAATCGATATTAGTCCTCTTTTAGCAACCAAAACTTAAATTTAAATAAACCGCTAAAATATTTAAATCTCAATTTCTCCAGCGGTTAAAACCACATTTTACTCTATTTTTCCAACCTTATAAAGCATTAATCTGCTCGGTTTTAATACTTTTCTTAATTTTTTCTCGATAAAACAAATTGTGAATTTTTTTTTTTAAAAGTTTAAATTCGATTTAGAGTTTGATTTCAGTTAAATGTGGAATTGAGAAACAAGGTAATCCTTTCTATCTAAACACTTACTCCAATCCCATGGGAATATGAAATTGAAGAAAACAAGACTCTCATAAATAATGAACCTCCGGATGAAGGCACTGACAAACTCGAGCCCAAACAACGTTGACAACTTGATCTTCAGTCCCAACTGGGGTTTGATGATGCTCTGTTGCTCAATTCGACTTTGTTTCTTGATTCATCACAGTTAAATCTGTATTTTCAAAAGACATCAAAGGTTAATATGTTTAAGATATTATTTATAATTTCATTATTTTTTTTACTTTTGCATTTTTTTCCAGGATTTTCAGTTGGTTTTCGTATATTCTTGTTTTCTCGTTGCGTAGATTTATTTCTATTTTAATCATATTTCATGTCACTTAAATCGGTAGATAAGACATCGTTATTTGATCCTTAGTACTTAAAATTAAACATACCTTAATGTCATTTGTATTGTTTTCTTTAGGAAAATATTCGACAATCGATATTGATCTTTTACCCGCCAAACAATCATCTCTACGGGAGTCACAAGTCACAACACGGACTTAGAACTCGTATCGCCAGCTGTTGACGAAATCGTTGATTAATGATTGAATATATTATCTATTTGGTCTGCTTTCAACTTGTAATTTTGTTAAATACAATTAATAGTTTATTTGTTCGAATAAAGTAATTTTTAATCTCTAATAATTTAGTAAATTTTAATAATGAGAAACACCTACTCAGCAAGAAATCTCTGGGTGACGAATACGGAGATGTATAGGACCCAATACTAAATCAATAAAAACCATGTAAAAAATTAATTTCTTTACACTTTATTGTATTAATTTAATATCCATTTGATGTTTGTCTTAAAAACCAGTAAGTTTGCAAACCTTCAAGAGATGGCAGCAAATATCTAGCGTTTAAATCAAGGTCTGTACGGTAGAGTCATCTCGTAAGATATTTATAAACCACCACATAAAGAATTAAATCTCTAGTATCTCATTATAGAATACCCACATTACACAATTAATATTAAAAATCAAAATTGAGCATTCAAAAACGCATATGACATTTTTGTAAATAAAATTGTCAACTTTAAATTTTCGTTTTACTCAAACCAAAACTTTAGAAAATTTTAAAGATTTTCTCCACAAATACCACTACTAAAACCACAAAACCACGAAAAGAAAAGTATGTCACGAGCTATTCATCACGCACGAGCGACTCGAGCGCACTCTAGCGACGTTGAAACGCGTCAGCGAATCAACCGTGTCGAAGTCAATAGTCTCCGGACAAAGTGCGCAATATCTTAAGAAGGGGTTGCGAACACGTTGTGACCGCATTGATTGACACGTCCATCTGCGGCCTCAGACGAACTGATGGGATTTTTTTCCTCCTCTTTTCTACATCGTCGAGTGCATTCTGGGAATTGGTCTTGTCTTTACTGCATTTTTTAAAAATGTCAAAGTTTAGTGGACCATCGATCTTGACCACGCCTCAATGAACTTCGTGATCAAAGGACGAATGACTGATGATCGAGTCGCCAAAGGCAATCCGAGTGCAACGAAATTGCTACGACTTAAAATATTTAAATAGCAAAATAAATATTTAAAGAGGATAAGAAAAAGGTAGATTTTGGCTAATTTAGTCTTAATTAAATTTTAATAATTTTTTTTGAATTTAAAAATTAATTTTTTTAATTTATTTTAATTTAATTAAAAAAAAAATTTTTTTTTGGGAGTGAAATTTTGCTTAATTTTTGATTAATTTGTTAGCCGTGAAATGGTTAGCGCAGCTTTAATGACCATTACACGTGACCTGCCAACTACTCACCTGAGAGTAAGTTTCTTACAAACCGCTGAGTCTTGAGCCTAACCGGTTAATTGATTTTAATAGGTAAAGAAGAAAAGCTAAATGAGGTTTTTAGTTAATTTAAAAGTTGGAAGAAAAATGAATTTCATCGAGTTAAGTTTTAATTATTTTAAGCTTTTTTTTTAAAGGATTAAGTGAGTTATTAATAAATTTAAAAAATAATTTTAAAATTAATTTAATAAAATGAATTTAATTACAAAACTCCGCCTTGAACTTCCCCGCATTGCACCGCGCTATTATTGCTTTTTATTCAATTCGATTTAAAATTTAATTTAAAAAAATTTTTTTTTTACTTTTTCTTATTCTAATTTACTTGCAAAACCAATAGTCACCATCAACAAACCATTAAATAATTTAAATATTTTTTTTTTCATAGACAATTGAAAAACATGAATTTTTTATTTATTTTTTTTTTAATAAAAAAAAATTTTTTCTCCTCAAATTAATAATAAAAAATGAATAAAAATTTAAAAAGTGTTTTGTTTAACTAATGAGCACTCAGTAATATTTTAAAAGTTTTCCAATATAAATTAAAAACCAGATTTAATTTACTTTACTTAACATTTAAAGCTTTTAAATCGTCTTCTTCTAATATACGAATTTAATATTTAAAGGGTAAGAAAAAACGTTTAAAGATGCGCGACTCAATTTTCTTTTAAAAAAAATTTTAAAAAATTTAAATAAAAAAATTTAGAAAAATATAAATAAAAGTGTAATTAAGGTAATTATCACCGGAAAACAAACAAGATAACATCAAAGTTCGCGTTTAATTTCTGCTAATGTCTATTAAATTTAAAAAGCGCTATAAATTACATTTCATAACTTGAAAAAGCCATTAAGGCCTTTAAGAAAATTTCAATTACAACATCTTATCAAATTTCAAGGAGAAAAGAAAAATCTCGTGATGAATGTTTAACTATAAAAATTTCCAAAAATAAAGATGAATAATTAGGGTTATAAGAGTCACTTTGAAAGATCCCTAAAACTGGCATTTCCGGTCACGATTATTAACCCTAGAATTTATCATCACTAAATTATTATGAATAAATTATGGGAAAATTTTTTTTTTTTAAACAAAATCTTCTTTTATTACGAAATGTGTCAAATTCAATGGATAATTCTGTACAATAAGAAAAAAATTTTTTTTTTAAACTTACAAATTGATTTAACAAATTGATTTAACAAATAAAGAAAACTAATTAATTAATAATTAATTCGAGATACAAACAGAAATTTTCTTTTGTACAATTATATATATATATTCATATTTATATTTTTTTTTTCTTAATTTTCCTTCTACAAACACTTTACTCGTTCGATTTCGCTATGAATTTTAAATAAAAAAATTTAGTAGGTAAAGTGTAAAAAAAAATCGCATCCATTGTTGAGCATGGAGGCACTCACTTCCGGTGTCGCACTATTTTTTTTTTTTTTTAAATAAAAAGAGAAAATTATGGGAGAGTTTTTAAATTTCTCTTTTAATTTTGTTTTTAGTCAGTGGGTGATTTTAATTAAATAAATGTCTCGCTTTCCATATTGTCATAGTTGTCGTTGAAATTGTCTCGATTTTCTGTGTTTTTGGCAGGCACGTGATTTGATTTGTGTGATTGATCGTTTTGTTTAAACGGCCATATTCCTTTTCTATAAAAATAATCATTTATAATTCAGTGTTAAAATAAAATCCTTCAATCAAAGGTTGTTATTGTTTCATGCGCACACATACTACTAAGGCAATTAATGTGCATAAAGTAATGAAAATGAAATTACAAACTTATCAATAATGGCCCAAGTTCTCCCGACTTTACAAGCAGTTTTCGGCTTCCAAATGTTAAAGAAAAATATGATTTTGTGCAGTGAATATATTATTTAAAATTTTTTATTTTTAGCAAAGATCAACAGTGATTCAGGATACTTTTGGTGCGAAGTGTTTTTGTAAAGAAAAGCGAGAACTGCTAGTAGATACAAATGGAAAAACAGGCTGGTCACCTTTTCTTACATGTAGGAAGACCCTGATTGGTTCTTAAAAATTCAATTTCCTTTTCCAAACCAGCGATTTTCTGTTCAGCTTTGAACAATTTTTCGTGCACTTCGGTCAACTGCACATCGCAATTTGGATCCAAGAAAATGTTTTTATGCTGTTTCTTCTCTATAACAGAACCGACAACTTTTCCGAAAGATAAAGATTTACCGACACTCTGTAAAGAGAACACTTGGGCTCATCTAAGCTGCTACCCCAATTCAACTGCTTACAATCAAAACATTACCACACTGATAAGGCTGCAACAATGCTTCTTGTTGGCTTTCGCTACGTGCGATCGACAGAATTTGAAATAAATGCATTCGATCAGCAACATTAGGAAGGAAAGGACGATGCCGCAGCTGAGTAATATAAAAGTGCTTATAAATTGCATAATGCCGAGTGCGTCGCTAGATGACCGCGATTCCATCGTTCGTGGTTTACACGCACCTGCCAACCAGTATTTCTGTAACCGCTCTAATTCACCTGCAAAATAAATTCAAATTCTACTAATTCAACTTTTTCTCGATCCCTACAACTTTAATAATAATTTTTTTTTCCTTTCATACGACTTTGAAAAATGTAAAGTATAAATTAAAAACAATTAATTAAAGTAGAAAAGTAATTTATAATTGCTTTTCTTGTACTTTTAATAACCATCTGGTTAATTTAAATTAATATTAATTCTCCCATTAAAATTTGTTTAATTACCATCACTTACCCGATTCTTTGTATAGCAATGTTTGTCTATTAAACATGCTTAAGTATTTCGAATGAGGCGGAAAGGCAACTGCGTAACCAGTAATCGCATACCATTTGCCTACCGTCAACAGACGACAGTCATCATCCCTTGATACGATGTACTCCAATACGGTAGCATCGTAGATAAAGGCATCTAATTCTCTTGAAACAAGTAATAAAAAAAAGGAAATTAACTAGAAAGCGAAAGATTAAATGAAGATACAAACCCATTTTTAACAGCTGCAACTCCAATATCTACATCTGGTCTACTGTATTTCTTCATGTAATTGTACATGTCAGGAAAAACTTCTTTGATGATTGTTTCCGTGTTTCCCGAAGGAACTGTTCCGAATCTAAGCGGTGGTTGTTTGCCGAAAGGGGAGAGAAACTGGAATAAAAGTTGATATTATTGCAGTTTGCTTAGTTTGGCGACAGTTTAAAACGTTAAATCGCATTCGTTACCAAAGGATCGTTGATGCCGACAAATTTGTAATGTTCCTCTCCAGTGATCATAAAAGCGGCCAAATTAGCTGTGTAAATGGCCAAGAAAATTACGGTGAATAAGGCCCATATATTGGCCATATATCGCGCTGTAAATCCCTTGGGACAGTCGACATCGACAGCTGCGCCAAACAACATGGCCCAAACGAGCCAGTAAGTCCGAAATAGCGAAAATCTGTAACCTAAATGAGTTAATAAGAGAAAAAGGTTTTTAAATACTGTTTTAGATATTCGATGAGTCCAATTTTCGTATTAAAATAAATACTTGAAAAATATTTTTAACTTAAATATTTGAATAGAGTTTTGCATTGAGTTTTTATTTACCCGTACTCGGTTGGAACTTCATATCGTAGCCACTAGGACTCAACCATTCGAAGAAAAAAATTGCAAATGCAGCGACTTGAACTCCCACGAATAAAATAAAGACCCACGAATAAGTATCGAATGGTTCTTGAGAGAAAAATATGAAAAATAAAAAGCAGAAGTCAACAACTGGAAAGAAAACAAATAGTTTAGAGTTAACCTAAAAATGCTTTGGGCGAGACAATTCCCGTTCTTTTGGCTACGACGACTGCAATTCCCGTGTCTAAAAATGGAACGGAGAAATCGACAAATTCTTCTCGTTTTGCATTAATTTTAAAGGCGGTCATGACCATGTCTGCCTTTCTATTGATGAGTGGCGCTAGTAATCCATTCACGGTACCATTCTAGAATGTCATTAAAAATAACGAATCGTTACTTAAACTCGGCAAATGCGTCCACCTGGCTTAAATGCAATCGACTTTTATTGCAAGCGATAAAAGTCAATTGCGCCCGTTTGAACGCAAACGAAATTCAGTTCGCTTTTAAAGTTGCGACTTTCACCTCCGTCGAACCCCACAGTCCATCTTCGACTCGAACGAGCTCGAAAGTGAAGGCCATGTCTTTAGAAAATTTTTGCAGAAGATCGATACAGAAACCGGAGCAACATGTGTAAATCGATGAATTTTTCTTCAGTTCCGATTCTGTGTATAACCTGGTGGGTTTAAATAATCATAGTTTTTATGAGAAAAATTTAAGAAATTTTGGGGTAATAATCGAATGTAAAAATTATTGAGAATTTTAGTTTGATTATAATATGACTTTTTTTTCAGTAAATATTTACTTACTAAGTTAAAAAAATCTGCAAAAAATCTGCAGAATTATTTGAAGTTTTTCTGTAGAACTTCTGCAGATTTTTTGCAGATTTTCTGCAGATTTTTTGCAGATTTTCTGCAGATTTTCTGCAGAAAAACTGCAGAAATTCTACAGAAAAACTGCAGAAAAACTGTAAAAAAACTGCAGAAAAACTGCAGAAAAACTGCAGAAATTCTACAGAAAAACTGCAGAAAAACTGCAGAAAAACTGCAGAAAAACTGCAGAAAAACTGCAGAAAAACTGCAGAAAAACTG
>JAQFZU010001640.1:0-12341 GCA_034696185.1 Henia vesuviana | reverse complement strand
GTTAAATTAAAATGAGTCATTGTTGCACCTTTAGGTCTGCCGGTAGTGCCCTTCAATGGATAATAATATTAATAAAAGAAAAAAAAAACCTGAATCTTTCATTTTCTCACTGATGTAAATTGGATGTTGTAAGCATCATCAAAGTGAACTGATTTCTGGATCTCTTTTAATTCCTTGAAATGCGATTCGGTAGCCAGTTTTGCTACATCCCAGAATTTATACGTTCCTCTGCAAAAATTTTTTTTTAAAATCAAATATGAAATCATTTATTCAAATTAAAATTTACTCGTAATTTGTATTCGAAATCATTATAACATGCGTCAAACTTTCAACATTTCTAATTAACAAACAATAGAAATTAATTATCCAAAAATTACTTTTCGACTGGATTTACTTGTCTTTTATTTGTCCAGGTATGCTCGATTGCAATGATGGTATCACTTTTGTCAGTATTTCGTAGTAATTTTGAGTTTTGTAATTTTCGGCTGAAACTATAGCGCGGGTACTTACTTTGTTCAAGCAATATTTTAATTCCGGCGGTTGGTAACCCGGATTTATGTTTACCTAAAATAAACATTAATGAAATAATTTCAAATTCATAAACACAGTAAATGGAACAAACCAATATCAAGCCAGCTTTTGCAGCAGCAAATTGAGTAACAATCCATTCGTAATAGTTTAAACTCCAAATTCCAATTCTATCGCCTTTGTTCAAACCAATGGCCAGTAAACCAGCGGCAAATTTATCTACCTGCAAATCAATTAATTAAATTACGATATGCTAACGTTGAATACTCGATATACATCTTCGTTTAATTCTGCGTAATTTTTTCTCAAGTTGGATTCGCACATAACAATTGCATCATTTTTACCATAAAGAATTGCCGCTTTATCTAAAATGTTACCAACAGTTTCGCCTAACAATGCTACATCTCCCGGTTGATGAAAGTAACTTAATTTTTCATCATTTGAATTCATTTTAAATGCTTGCTTTTCAATCTCCCAAAGAAAGTTAATAATCCAAAACTTGAGAATATCTAATCTGGAGTTTAAAGTTGATAGGGTTTTATATTTCATGTTAAAAAAACGCAGTTGCAGTAAAAAATTCTTTCGAGTCAAGTTTTTGATTTATTTTCCAGTCGTTTTTGAAAACGTCTTAATAAACACAACTTAATTGTTGTGTTTGATGATTCGCTTTCAAGTTGATCACCTCCACATTTTCTGCTTAAATATGGAGGATTATTGCACAATAACTCTTCGCGACACTTCGAATGAATAAATTTATTATTACAGTTTCACAATCAGTCGACATGCAATGAGTTATAAATTTACATACCGGCATAATTGCATTTGACGATCGATCAGCAATTAATTTAAATGCTCCGATGTTCTTAAGCGAAGAAAATCTGAATACTTCGACGTACCAATTGTAAGATTTTATGATGCATCAATAAAACATTAAGTTCGAGAGCATCACAATTTTACTTTCCAATGAAAAAACTAGAAAACAGTAAAAGACAAATTAACAATTTTTTATACAAATAAACGATTAGAAAATTTTCATTACCTCGTTGCATTCAAATTGCCAGGTTTATGCTAATTAATTAACTCTACTTAATTGCAGCCTTTACTTATTTTTAAGTAATAAATTACTTGAGCTTTTAGATTGCTTTTAGATTATATTAAATAAATAATTCAGAATCAAATAAAATACAATTCAAAAAACAATTTATTTTGCTCCCCTAAAAGTTATAATAAAATATAATAAAACGCATCCACTACTAATTCATGTTAACTCAATTAGCATAAAATGTAATGTCACAAATATATTTAATAAACTTATAGTTTTTCATACCTTTCCAATTCCCCATTTCATGAACAGCAAGCAGCTTAATTATAACTTTACAATAAAAAGAACGAAACACAAGAAACAAATTATCTATACAATTGCAAAAATTGTTTCATAAAGTGGATTAATATTGAAATTCTATTAACAAACCCCCTGTTTTTGATAATAAAACTGTACATTAAGTGAATAAGAGGTGAACGAAGGCTTTGGGAAACGAGATTTTCATTAATTCGTATAAAATTCAAACCTAATTTGATAATTAGCTTAATGTCACGAAATTTGAACTTTGGCTTTTAACTGCTGAATAAGATCATAAATTTTAAGCGATGGACCAACTTTCATTCCAGTAAGATTCACTATTTGTTCTTTGGAAAGTGTCAGAAACTTTCTACCGTCGATGCGCTAAAAAAAAAACAATTTAAAAAATAAAATTCAAAAATATTAAATTACAAAATTAAAATTTAATTATTTACCTTTTTACTAAAACTATCACAATACGCCCCGCAATCGTTAACCCTTAAAAACTGAGCTACGTCAAAAATATTCCACAATTCTGGAGTGATCACACTCAAAGCTGGCGATGATAAATCGGCATCGATTAAACGCGGTATCGTTTTCCCGGTCGGATTTAAAACCACTGAAATATCTCGTCGTGTTTCGGGTGGTGGAGGCACATTTCCTGATGCATTAACACTTTTTTTATTACTATCAGGTTTGCTAAATATTGCTGCTTCTGAACTAGATTCTTCTAAAATTAAAAAAAAATTTATCGATCGATTTAAATTCAATGGGATTTATATCAAACCTGTAACATTCGCATCGCTGTCATCGCTGGAACTGCTGCTTGAGATCGGTCGTGCAGTAACAGTCGATATTTTGTCCGCCATGAAGGTAGTTTGAATGTCGTTTACATTCTTTGTAATTAATTTCGTTTTTCCGTTAACTTTGGTGCGAGGTATTGGCGCAATCCGTGGTCTTTTTTCTGTTATTGCAATCGAATTAAAATGATAATTGTAAATATTCAAGAAAATTTTTAATCGATCTAAGACCTAATTTACTTTTCCTAGCGCCTTTGTATATGGCCATTTTTGGTTTCCGAATTTTTTTCTTTGATCCATCACTCAAAGCATCTCCCACTAATAATAAAAATATAAATTTTTATTTATTTAGCTTTTAAATCAATACTTACAAAGTGATCGTGGGGGTTCGAGATGATATCCGACCATTTCACACCATCCGGCCGGATACAAATCTGGAGATTCACAGTCACACCATTGATCGTACGAATCGTCCCATCCATCAAAATGAATACGTAACAATCGCCCAACAACTCTCGCTATCGTTCCGACACAAATGAGACGAGGTTCCATTAAATCAACAGCTTCGAGGCACATACCAGATTTAAAACCGTGATTTGGTAATTCCTAAATAAAAAAAAAATCATTAAATAAACTCACGTTTACATCTAAATAGATGAAAATAATTCTTAAAATTTACTTTATTGAACAACGATACTGATGCCGCTACAGATTTAGTGTGTTTTAAATAATCAAACCATTTAAAGTCACCTTTATGTCCTAAAAAAATATAAAGTAAATAAATATTCATTAAATTGAAAATGAATAAATTACCTCTCGGAGGTGTTAGAGGAATTCCATTAATCTCGCAAAAACCAACGGGAAAAATGCAACTTGAAGATGCGTGATAACAAAACCAATCAGATCCCTTTTCGGTCGAGTAACCATCAATTCCAATCATGAGGTAATTATTTCGAAGTACTTTCATTACAGTTGCGACGCAAATAGTTGATAGATTCAATGGATCGATGGCCTCGAGTTTCATTCCTTCTTTAAATTTTAAATTCGATTGCGTCGTTTTAACCTGCATAAATTTAAAACAATTACCCAAAATCGCATTTACAAATGGTTTCAATGGAAAAACTTACCGGAGGAAACATTTCCCAAGTCGTATCACACTCTTCGTACTTTTTCAACAATGTTTTTTGGAGGGATTTTTTTGCATAATCTAAAGTTATCATTTATTGTTAATTTTATCTTTTAAAATTTTTTTTATTTATACCTAAAGTTGCTTGAATGTTATGTGCAACGACCTGAGACCAGCCCACTGGATGTATTAGTGGGGATTTTTCGTGACACCAAAAACCCTCATCGTCTACATCAGCTCCTATGTAACTCACATGAATTCTACCTCCAACAGTTTCCTCCACAGTTGCGACCCGCATCGAAGAAATACGATTTTTATCGACGACTTCCAACTGCATTCCTTTCTTAAATTGACTTTTCAAACTTTCCTGAGTCTAAAATCATATAGAAATCCATTTTAAATATTTAAATATTCTTAAAATCAATTAAAATCCCAACTTTTATGTGAAAATTCGTAGGTAGTGTTCGTGCACCCGTCAAACGTTTAACAAGAAACTCTTTCCAATCGCTGTATTTGTACTTTATTGCTAAAAATATTGAAAATTAAAATTAAATAATAATAAAATATTTGATGTATACTTTTAGGTGGAATCAGTGGATTCCCTTGAGTAGCGCACCAACCAACAGGATTAACTGATTCAGTGCACAAATTTACCCAAAAATCTTTACTTTTATCAGCCCCAAATCCTTCGTAGCGAAGTAAAGCTTTGTAACCTAACAAATAATATTCGTTAAATATTCATAAAAATTATAAATAAATAATTTACCTGCTAATCTCATTACTGTTGCAATCCAATAAGCCTTTGGAAATATATTACGCAAATTATCACAATCTTTGTTTTCAACTTCAACTTTCATGCCAACTGTTATATTATCCCAACAATCACTCAACGAAACCTTAAATGAACAATAAAAAATAAATTTCCAAACCTCTCATTTCATCTATTATATTTCACGTGAGAAAACGATGAGACGGAGGCAGCAACAGTGTTCGGTCGATTTAAATATGGTATCCAGCAAAAAGATTTACTTTTATCTATTATAAAAATATTGAAATTCAATCAAAATATAAAGTAAAATAACTTATAAAGTACAAACCATAACCAGGTGCGTTTTTCTTTTGATTATCATATTTCTTCGTTGGTTTCGTTGTCTTTGCTTTTGGATTTAACTATAAACAAATAAAATTAAATTTTTAATAAAATAAAATTTCAAATCATTTTATTACTTTAAACTTGGGCTTTGGCTTTGGAATTGGTTTTCCCTCGCGTAGCAACTTAGCATAACTTCTAGAACAAGCTAAACTACAAAACCGTTTCGATTTTGAATAAAAAGCATGTTTAACCCCAACAGTTCCACACTTTTCACATACGGCTGCAAATAATCAACAAAATATTACATTTCAAATTAAATCAAAAATTAAAAAAAATACCCATTCCATCTCTCTCGATTGGTATTGCATTTAAATCAGTTCCATTTTGATTTTTAAAATCCATTTCTTCACTATCAGAATTAGAAGAACTACTCGAATTTTCAGAATGACCATCGTAACTGTCGTATCCATCATATAATGGGTAACTATCGTTCGGCATAGCATCGATAGCATTCTGAAACAATAGAATAAAAGAAAAAGATAAATTTCGAGGTTATAAACGATCATTAACGTACGTATTGATACGCTGCGTTATCCATCATTAAATCTGATTGTTTATGCTCCGTTTGATCACCAGAACCCAACATTATATCCGTAACATTAGTTCCGTCGTCTAAAGCCCAATCACCCAGGTCTGCAAATGTAAATAAACAAAGAATAAATACAGTATTGAAGAGTGAATTTAAAAAAAAAAATTATCCCACATTAACTTAGATACGGATGTGGCCTAAATGAGGTTAAAGAAAATTACGAAGGATTATTTTAGTGCTTCGAATGAATGTGGACTAAGATAGTTCTTTCCTTGTAATGGGTTTTGGGTAGATTTAAGATTAATGCGGATGAATTTAGAACAAATGGTGCAGCTGATAGTGTCTTGTCAAATCAAAGCTGTTCTCGGGTGGGACATTCTAATCCGCAAAAATTAATAAGAAAATTTGTATATTTTTAATTCGAGCGTGTTAATTGTTAAGGGTGATTAGTCTTACCATCCTGGGCAGCCATTATAAATACATCTGATCAAACAATTCAACGAAAGGTGCAAACTGACTCGGAGTGCACAACTACGGCGTACGCTAATAGTATAGTTGCCTTGCGGAGGAAACAATTCGATTATAAACAACAAAAGAAGAAACGTGACCGCGCATGCGCCGTTATAAAATTTAACACCTACAGTTTAAGAAAAATTCAAGTGTGGGAATAATTTATATATTTTAGGTATAATTTGTTATGTAGATCACTTATTTTATTTTTTACAAATTTGTTAATACTTAAAGATTGAAATGTATTTTCTTTTTATAGTCCCGCATTGACTTTTTAATGGCGTTGTAGTCAACAAAAGAGACGAGTCAACGAATCGAATCTTTTGATCATGTGAGTAAATTTATAAATACATTTTGAAAATACTTTTCTAAATAAACATTCTATTTTAAGGGCCGATTTTTGGAAATCAATACCACGCAAATTTTGCGATTTCTGTAAATGTTGGTTGACTGACAACAAACCAGTTGAGTATTTAAAAAAAATAAAAAAATTATTTTGATTAAACCTTAATAATTATTTCAGAGTGTAGAATTCCACGAACGAG
This sequence comes from Henia vesuviana, assembly GCA_034696185.1. Lineage (NCBI taxonomy): Eukaryota > Metazoa > Arthropoda > Chilopoda > Geophilomorpha > Dignathodontidae > Henia > Henia vesuviana. The sequence goes on along the minus strand of JAQFZU010001640.1, from coordinate 5,811 downwards.
GTCGTAAACATCAAATAAATGTCCAGAAAAAGATCACAGAGCTTCGAAGGAAGGGACAGAAAACATTACAAGAAGAAAAGAATACGGAAAGGATGATGAAACAAATGGAATCAAACGCATTAAAAGCATTTTCAAGGGACATAACCACAAATCCCGATATATCGGCTAGAACTGGTCACTTCGCAATGCCTTCGACCGGGTCTATATCATCATTCGGCGGCGGAGGCTTCGCGGGACCAACTTTCTGCAAACCGACAAAACAAACGAATATTAAAGGAAAGAAAAACAAAAACAACAATGATAAAATGAAAGAAATCGAAGTTAAAGTATGGTTTCAAGGAAAATCCGAAGACGGACAACTTTATTATTGGAATTGTGAAACGGGAGGTAAAATAAAAAAATAATTAAAAATTTATTAGAATAATATTCAAATTTTCATTTAGTATCACAATGGGAAAGACCAGAGGAAGGTTACGTCACTATCCGTCAACAAGAAGAACCCGAAAGTAATTTAATTAGTTTGGGATCGATAAAACCTCAATTACAAGTATAAAATTAAAATTAATTCAATTTTAAAATTATTTCTAATTAATTTAAATAAAATTCTAGATTCCTGAATCACTTAAACCCGTCATAGAAGCTAATAAATCACAACCACAAATCGAACCACCAGCACCGGTAACGTTTAATAAAAATCCTTACGGGTCGTGGATCACAGTTTCGACGAGCAAACCGAAGCAAATGGATTTGCAATTACCGAAACAAGATGAAAAAATCGAAATTATAATCCCAGATGCTCACGAAGAGCCTCAAATGAAATTTAAAGAGAAAATAGCACCACTTTTAAAGACGACTAAAACTGCCAAACCAATGGAAATCAATTTCAAAAAAAGGAAAATTAATGACAACTTTAAAAGAAATCTTAGACAGAAATTAGATGAGGAAACGTGAATTTAATATTTTTATTTTTTTTAAATTAATATAAACATTTATGATAAATAAAAATGTTAGTTGGATTCAATTGGCATGAAAAATAAGTTTGATTTGCACAGGCACATTTTTATTAAATTTGCGAAATCGAACTTCGATTTCCAGGTATTAATTTCCCCAATAGATCATTCAGAGGCTTAATCGCTCGTTCTAAACCTGTTTCTAAATTTCTTTTGGTCCAGATAATTTTGTATTGTTCTATCAAACCTAATAACCTATTAAGTAATAAAAAATTAAAATTTTGTAATTAAATTTTATTAATATTATTTTATTACTTATTTGCTAAATCAGTCCTTGTTGTTGGTAACAAATTAGCAATTCCTAAATTAATCACAGCAACACCGGTTTTATTTGGATTTTGACCAATCGATACGAGAGATCGTCCCAATCTAAATAATAATAATAATAATCAAAATTTAATTTATTTTATTCTAAATTATTACCTGCACGTGAAATGCATTAAATCAATTATAATTTGAACTTCGTCTCGCCATAAACCCAATAAATGGGATTTGCTGTTTATTAGTGTTAAATCGTTATGACTTCTTTTCGTACTTCGAATCATTTTCTATAAATGTTTTTAAATTTTATTTTGAATTAATTATATATTTAAAAACTTACAGCAAACATTTCAATGGTCAGATATTCTAAATTAGCATCGTCGGGTGTTAGAATCAACTGCAGTAACAATGTTCGGGTTTCTTTAATGGCTTCTATTCCTCGACAAGTTTCTTGAAATTGCCATTCGGAACGACCTAAATTCAATAGAACATTACCAATTCTATTGCTTTCGTCTTGGAATACGTGTAAGTTTAATATATCGGAGATAAATGTTTTAGGATCATCCTTAACGAGTAAAAATAATGTAAATAAAAGTGAAATTGTTTAATAAAATGGAATTTAAAACCAGTTGAGTAGTTGAATTCCACGCTACTGCAGCCGCAACGACTAAACTTGGCCAGGAAAACACAGCAGGTAATGGAAATGCAAATTCGTTCCAATCGCCATTTAAGTATGTTATAGCTTGGTCAGTGAATTGGGCAGCATTGAAATTGATGATATTAGTCGTATCTGGGAGTCCTGTTAAACTGATAATAAAAAATAAATTTTATTTACTAATTTTCGACAACTTAATAACACAAACCTTTCACACGTTGAAATTGGTGTTAAAATACCGAACGAAACTCTATAGAAATATAATAAAAATATAATAAAATTAAATAATTATTTTATTAATATTCTTACCCCATTTGGTGCGCTGTTTGACAGCTGTTTTTGAAATCGTAACTCATCTGATAAATAATAAAAAAAATTAGAATTTAATATTTTTTAAAAATTATTATTAATATTAGTAGAATATCGCAACTGTGATTTTAACTAAAAATCACACCCCTCGTGTCTACTACATTTTTATCCCTGATATTAAACGGTTCTTTAATTACTTAAATAAAGAACAGATGTTAATATCAGGTTTTAATTAAATTGAATTAAATATTTTACCTGAGAATTGCAGTTGAAGAGTAATGAATTTTCGGGTAAAGATTGCTGCAAGGTTAAATTTACTTCGTCTATACAAAATATAATTGTTATGCTTTTAGGTAAATGAAAAACTGTATTCACATCATTTAACAATGATTCGAGATATAAAAATGATGTTATCTTTGGTCCAAGTAATAGAAAACTAATTAAAAAATAAATATATAATTTTAAAAATATATTTTTAATCAAATAATACCTGATATTTGAAAAATGAGATAAGTATTCGTGCAAAAAAGCGACAAATTCAGCCAAATGAAAAATATCTTCGTGTTTGACATCGATACTTGGAATTAATTGCATACAATTTTGATAACAAAAATGTTCTAACTTTGTCACATCCCTGAAGAAAATGAATGAGATGAAATCGAAATTCGTTCATCATTTTAATTATACCGACTGGAATACAACAATCCCGTTGTTTTTTCGTTAAATTCCGTATAAAAATATAAATGATTCATTTTTAAATGCGAAATAATTTCTACGAAATTCAAAATCGATTCCTAACACAAGAAATATTCAAATAATAATTTTACACGTTTTTTAAATTTTACTTACCAATGTCAAAACCCTTCTATTTGCAGTCATATCAACTAAAGCTCCTCGATACGGTGTTGATGGCCAATCATTGATCTAATTAGAATTAAAAACTATTGAAAAAATGTCGAATAAATTCAAAATAATTTTACCGTTAACTGGGGAATGGTTTGGTCCTCAATAAATAATCGAAATAATTGAAGTAAAGTTGCCAATGAATTATGTAAACCATTTCGATCACTCGCAACGATACTAATCTGAAATAAATTCATTAATACAGTAAAATGCTAATTATTTAAATCAAATTTTAATCTTTTAATTTACTTTTTTCGAGCTAATTACGAGTTTATATGAATGTAGAGATCGAAATAATTTTCGGTTAATGTGAATCGTAAGCCAATTCTCATTATCATGGTCAGTCTTTAATAATAATCCTTCGAAATTAAATTTGTAGCCATTTTTTTCCAATTTGGTTTGAGCAGTTTCCCATATAGAAAGAAGATCATGGACATCTACAAAATAATAAAACAAATTCAATAAAAGCTTTAAAAATGTTAAATTTAAATAAAAAATTAACTCGAATCGGATCCGGAAATAATATAAACATGAATCAAATCTTTAAGTACAAATTTCGATTGTTCCCGTTGCACAATAACTTGCGGTCGAGGCCAAATTAATGATAGTTTGCTATCAGTAGAAGCTAAACTTGAAAGTGAATCATTTTGTGATTCGTCGTTAAGTTCGTCTTTAGTAACTGATGACGATAATGATAATCTACAAGTCGTATCTCGGCTTCCACTCGTCAGTGATTCTAAAGAATTAGCAGAATTACTCACTAATTCTCCATCAGATTCTACATCTATCAATAAATATTATAAAAATATATTTTTAATAATATTAACAAACATATCCATATTTTACCTCCATTTTTATAACTAGCCATTTCTTCAATGATATTCTGCGATGAAGCCGCTAAATCTAATGGCGTTTTATTCGCAAATTTTCTATAGGCATAAATAAAATGTAAAAAAAAAAAATTAATGTTCACAATTTATTTCCTTACCCTTTACTTGCTTTTATGTAGGGATCTGCACCATTCATCATTAACTCGTTTATCATTTCAAGGTTACTTCCATGAACAGCATCATGTAACGGTGTAACTCCACAAGCATTGACAGCGTTAATATTTGCACCTCTATCTAAACAAAATAGCAAAAACTAATAAATATATAAAATCAATGATTTAATTTTCATTTATTTACCCAATAAACATTTCACCACATCTTTATTAGCATATGTTGCGGCCCAATGTAAAGCAGTGTTACCACTTTTTGGATTATCGATGCAATTCACATTTACACCCGCTGCTATCAATTGACAAATTCGCCCAGTACTTAAAAACGAACAAAGTTTAAAGTCTGTTAATTTTTTATTTGTACGAATATTTTATTACTTCGCTTCTGCTGTTGCTTTCAATAATTCGTCAACGTAGACAGTTTGCATTTGACTAGTTTTTGCCAACTCGACCGCATTTTGCTGATAATTATTTTGAACACCTGGATCGGCACCAGCCAACAATAATAATCGCACAATGTCTGTTTGATTTAACTGTCGTCATAAACGTGTAATAGAACGAACAAATATATTTAACTGATAAAAAAAAAATCTTAATTTTTATAAGCGAGCATACTTCAGTAGCAAGATGCAATAAAGTCCCTTCTTCTGTAACCAAATTATTGATAAAAGCACTTGTTCCAAATTCTTCATCTGCTGCTGAATTGTCATCTAAATTACAAAATATTTTTACAAAAAAGTTTAAATCTTTAAAATCAAAACTTACCATTTTTAGTAAGTGCTATTAAAGATCTTACAACATCAGCTCTGCCTTGCTTGATCGCTGTTATTACATTATCGATAACTTCTTTCTTTAACATTTTATATCATTTAAGCTATCGAATTTAAACGGCGGGGAAACTCGTGATAAAACAGACAATCGTGATCTTTCTATTCTGTGCGGGGATCATGTTGTTCGTATCATGAAAATTTCCAGTAGAATTGCGATAGAAAAAGATCAAATGTCTTGATTAGGACACGTAATCTATTCGTATGGAAAGTGTGTTGGAAGTTGGAGTGGAATTGGAACGAGAAACGTTTGGCCACGTGGTTTAGTTACTTGCAATTGGCTGAAACTGAAACGTTATAAACCAACCAACCAGATAACGTAAGTACCTCGAGCGAGGCGTTGTTTTCACTTCAAATAAAGCCTGCTAAATTTAAAAACGAACTTTTACAAGTTTTATTTTTCCGTAGCGAAGAATTGAGTTTTCTTTTGCTAACATGTCGAACTCGAAATCCAAAGGGCTCAATAGTGAATGTAAGCTTCAGTTCTCTTTTACATTTTTATTCGTATGAACTAACAACTTGTTTTTGTATTGTATTGTTTTAACATTATGTTGGTCCTGTGTCTTTATAAAGGTTCAGTTGTGGCTGAAAATAAAAATTCAGAAAAAAATGTTAAATTGAAAAAGAGAAAAGGTTTGATTGTAGTTCATATTACAATTCCTTTATTATTATTATTATTTAATATGCATTTTAGGTCTAGACGATACTCAGTTTATCGAACCCGCAACACCATCTTCGAGAAGAAAATTTAAAACTGTTCCTGATTCAGCCCAAAAGGCTAAGATAAGAGAAGTTGAAATTCAAGTAATGTGTAATTTGAAATTTAAATTTATTAATATTCATCCG
>JAQFZU010001639.1:0-12344 GCA_034696185.1 Henia vesuviana | reverse complement strand
ATATAAACAAAGTGAGTATTGTTTTCTATACTCACTTCCGTTTCACTTTTTTGTGACAATGAAAAAATTTTGCGCTACTGCGACTGTAGAAGTTTCACTTCAAAAAAACTAATATTGTTACTTTTATAGCCTAATAATGTACTTTTTCTCATAGGAAAAAAGTTTGATCTTTTCCTATGGGAAACATTTTGCTGTGTGCTTCACTGCAGTGATTGTTGCATTTTCTCTTTATTTTTTCTAGTTTTGATTAAGTAAAATAAATGGTTTAAAAGGCAATTTGTACTAAATAGAGGGTGCTCTAAAACTTTCAAATTGAAAGCAACTGTCTATCTCTTTTGCTTCATGGACTTCCAATCGAAAAAACTTTGAAGAACATTTTCAAAGTCAACAAAAACTATGCGATTGGATGGCTCATCAAACAATTACCTCAGGTCCACAAACTCTACCTCACCCTATTTCAATGATATTTGTATGGAACACTTAAAATAAACACCCTGTATATTTTTCATGCATCTTTGTTCCATATGGGTAATAGGAAAAAGCCTTAAATTGTTATATTCATATAAAAAAATTGTAGCCTCATTCATTACACTTAAGAATATTGCATACTGGAAATGAATATGGAAAGACTCAATAAAAAATATTTTAAAATATTTGGGTTTCTGTGTACTTGTACATCTCAAACTTATTACAATAAATTGGTAACTGAAAGTAGTATCTAATCAACAAATTACCTTTTCTTGGTTTTATAAAAAATGCAGAACCCAACATCATAAATTTCTCATTAAGTCCTCTAATTTTTGCCGTGTTAAGTATTATTTCTCCATCTTCGAAAATGGTTTCTTGAAAAGTCTGATTATTCTGTGAAAATAAAACTTATCATAATTTGTAAAGATCAGTTTAGAATAGTGATGAGTAAGAATTCATTGCTATAATATATAATATAATAGAAATATATTAAGCAAGAATCACACATATCATACAAAGAATATTTTTGCCACAAAATTTGTGCAGAAAACAATTTTTTACACAAATTATGCCTACTGCAAATGGGGGTTTAGAAGTGCCATGTAGAGTATGGAAACAAAGAGAGAAGTATGCAAAAATATTCTTTCCTTAAAGAAAACCATATAGAACCAATGTGCAAACTCAAATATATTACATTTCTGTTAGCTACTTCTTCCATTGACACCTGTAAACAAAATGGCATTAACTTCTTGTTGAGAGTTTAATAATTTATAATTATATTTATTTAATATTTTTTAGACGAATGAAAGAAACAAAGAAAAGGGCACCCTCATGAATGGATGGATAGGGGCAGCATGAGCCATGCACCTCTAACAAGTAAGTTATTTTATTTTTTGTCACCAAGTGACCAATAATAATAGATTTAAGTCTGTAACGAATTGAAAATAAATACTTAACCACAATGTTTTGTTCAAACATAAAACACTTTTCTCTTTCTCCATATGGAACAAAAATGCATTTAAAATATCCGAATTAAAAAAGTTATGTAGAATTATGCACAGTATGTGGCAAAATTTGTGTGCAGAAAATATTTGACATGTTTTTTGCACTATTATGCACAGCATTGTGCACAGTTTATTTCTGCAGAGAATTATTATGCAAAATCCAGCAGAATACAGTGCACAGTCCATTTCTGCAGATAATCATTATGTAAAATCCAGCAGAATACTGTGCACAGTCTATTTCTGCAGACAATCATTATGCAAAATTTCACAGTATTATGCACAATTTATTTTTGCAAATAATCATCATGCAAAACTTTGCAAAATATAATGCACATTCTATTTCTGCAGAAAATTATTATGCAAAGACACACAGTATTGTGCACAATCATCATGCAAACATTTATCTTTATAGCATGGGGCCCCAAGAATCATGAGGTCCCTGGCAACTGTGCAGGTGCACCTATATTATCTATAGTAAATAAACATAAGAAGAACGCCGTCTGTTGGTGCAATTGGCTCCCATGATAACGTCTCCCAGGCACAGTAATAGCACCAACCGATGCTTGTCTATTGGTGATTGGTTCTAATAACCAGGTGACCGTACAAAGGTTATAAAAGCTCAGCACGTTCAAATATAGTCAATCTTCAATTAATCTTCAATCTTCTTAAACCCTTTTTGAAGACACACCTTTTTTGGATTGATTTGATAATTCTCATTATCAGGAAATCAACTTTACAAAGTGTCTATTAGGATTTCTGACTGACTTTTAGTTAGCAAAAATCCTGGCCAGTTTTCTATGCATTTTGAGGTGTTTTTCCATTCATTCTCAATCACTTTTGTGTCACACTCGCGAGTTTAAGGCGCGAGTTCCCATAGGTTGACTTAAGTCCATGTTTAAGAGCGTTTCATTGTGAGTAGAATAACTTTTAAACTGTTTTATTCATATTCACAATCGCCTTAATTTCAAAAGTGATTAGTTTAGCCTCTTGAAATGTCTTTGGCACCACATGGAAACATGCGAGGTCAGTTTCTGGCGATTCTGATATCAGAGGCAGTGAATTGGGACTCGGACATTTGTGTCGTAAACCAGGATTTGGTGTGAAATTAAATTCCCTTGGTTCACATTGTATATTATTTCGAATGCATGCCTGAACCACATCGTTCAGGCTTCGATTGCGAATTCATCACCAAAATAATAATATACATTGACTTGATTTCCAGTCTGTCGAGGTACTTCTTCTCACCGCCATTGTCCATCAATCCTCACTACCGGAATTCGATCTGGAATTATATGAACTTTCTGTTCCTTCAATTCGAGAACCACAAAACTGTCACTTTCCTTTAGACCATCTCACCCCCATAATTTCTTCATTGAATGTGACGTGTTTCAACTCGAGTATTTTCCCCATCATGCAATACAAAATTTGATGCCCTCTTGTCTTTAACGCGTATCCCACCATAATTCAAATTTCCCCCTTCAGATCCAACTTCGTTCGATGAATCCTTGGAACAGAGTGGTATGCGACTGCCCCAAACACTCTCAGGTGTGCCAAATCTGGCTTCCTTCGTATCCATTGTTTGTACGGTGTCGTCCTCGGATTTACCGCATGAGGCAGGCGATTCTTCACATGCACGTATGCTTGCAGAGCCTCGCCACAAAATGAATGGTCAAGACCGGAGGTCAATAGTAATGTCCGTACACCATCTATTCCAAATCCATTAAACCGCTCAACGACACCGTTCATTTCCGGGCTGTACACATTTGTTCTGGTATGACGAATTCCAATCGATTTTAAATTGTCCTGTACTGCACTTCCACAGAACTCCATACCGTTGTCCATATGAATTCTTTCCACCTTTCTACCCGTTTGCCTCTCCACCTTCTGGATGTATGTTTTCAGTCTTCCGAGAACATCAGATTTATTTGGTATTGGCCAAACCTCAGTCCATCTCGAAAAATTGTCAATAAACGTAATAAAATATCGATTGCCTTTTCTTGATATATCTGGACTAAGTCCCCATAAATCTGTATGTATTAATTCGAGTACCCTGCTCGACCTCGGTTTCGGTATGGCATGAAATTGACCTCGTTTTAATTTCAATCGTTGACACTCCTCACATGGTTTATCAGGTAACGTGAACATCCCTTTAATCCCTGTGACTAGTCTGTTATCAACTCCGAACTTCAAATTTCGAGAATTGATGTGGGCAATCCTCTTGTGCCATAAATTTGCCGATTCCCTCGTTTGTGTTACAAGTTCCTCTTTCGATTCCGTTGTCGATTTAATTCCCATAAAGCGTATATAGTCTGCTTTTCTTTTCCACTTGTATCATTTCGTTAGCCGGAGTTCGTAATAAAATCTCATCTCCTTTTCTCATGAAACAATACCCTCATCGGTCAAGGAACCGAGACTAATCAAATTTCTCGTAATCTCTGGCACTAAGTAGGCATCTTTCAGTTGCAATTCGCATTTTGCTCCACACCTCGAATTAAATATGAGTCCTATCGTGCCCATGCTAGTCGCTCAAATTTCACCCTTGCCAAGTTTTACTACATCTTCAACTTTCATCAAAGTCGTAAATAATGTCGGATCTGATATAAAGTGATGAGTTTCCCCTGAGTTTAGTAAGAAACTATGTGTTCCTTCCATATTCATGGCTTTCGGTGATTCTCTTTTCGAAATGTACCATCCCTCAAATTCAATTGACGATTGTGTCGTAGCATTGTTTAATCGACGATCACTTCCTTGTCTCCGACCTTGCCAATTGCGTCTCATTTGATTTGCTTGACCTCTTTGTTGACTTTGCTGCGTATATTTTCTCTTTCTTGGACAATCTCTCACGTAATGCCTTTTTTGGCCGCAATTATAACACGTAACAGTTGCTATATCAATAGGTTTATTGGGTTGTCCATTATTTTGTCCGTTTCTTTGAGATATTTGCGTCGAACCAATTTGCGTCGTCAAGCTCATAACTGTGGATGGTTCCATATTCAAATACGTCGACTCCCTCTAACGTGTGTCATCTGCCATGAGGCTCAATTTTACCCTTTCAGGTGTAAAATCTATATCGCTTAATTGATAGAGGTTCTGGACAAGGTTATTAAAGTTCTCCAGCATGCTGCTGATCATCTTATAGGCTACTAGGGTTTTTGGGATATCACACCCCGCTGCCTTTAGTCTGGCCACTGTATCCTCCAGCCGTGCCAGATATATGGCCATTGATTCTGGACTTCTCAGACGGTCAGTAAAAAATTACGTTGCCAGCCTTCCCACCAAGGCTTTCGACGTAGGCTGGAATGTCTTTTCCAGGGTCTCCCATGCATCTACTGGCTCGTCAAATGCTGCCAAAATTGGTTTAACCCCTGCCTCGACTGCAAGATAGATCGCCGACAGGGCCTTGTCCTTCCTTAACATGAACGACGTTTTCACTTCTCGTGAAGCTGATTCTTCTGGCGGTAATTCGTCCTTGCATAATGTCCTTCACGCAAACATTTCCGGCAAATTGCATTGGCTGCCAGGCACTCTTTCCACTTGTGAGTCTCTTTCCTGCACCTTCTGCACTGTTTGCCAGTTTTCTTTCTTGAGTTACTATTAATGGCTTTTCCAGATCAATGGAGTTTGGCTTTTTTCGTTTTTGGTGCAAACAATCCTGCTTCTCATCTCGTCTTGTTTGGATCCTGTCCATCATTATTTTTCGATGGTCCTGGCTTCCATGGATGATCAGGTTTTGTTTCTTAACCTGTTCCGACTGCTTGACCATTGTGGTTGCAGACGCCAGTTTCAGGTTACTTTACAGTTGTAGTTTTTTTGACAGTCCTTTATTACAAATACCGCCTATGATCCGGTCTCGAATTTGGCGTTCACATAAATCGCCAAACTCGCAGTGTTTGGACAGCATATATACACTGAACTGTATTTTAATACATTTCAATGTTTAGAAATTTGTATTGTTCACTGTGTAGCAAATGCCGAGGTTCTCCATGTACAATATTCACAATTTTTGTATGTTTATTCGAGATGGCCGCCAAAATGAATGACACATCAACTTAATTAGATTTGTAAGTGTTCATTGATTATTGCATTTGCTTCATTGTATTTTACTGAATAAAGCTATCATTGTTTGCTTAAATAATCCAAGTCGGTATTTAAAAATATCAATATTTAATTTAATTACTAACTCTATTGCCTTTATAATTTTGAATGGCCACGAAAGTCTGACATCAATTATTACTATGATGTAAATGGGCCAGTACACTTTATTTACAGGTGTATATCGCAATCAATAACTTTTAACCACATTAATAATTAATTACAACGAATACATTTCAACATATAAAATATACAGTTGTGACCAAACAGTCACTAGATGGCAACATGGATTCTGGTCAGGTCAACATGGATTCTGGTCAGGTGGACGCACCCTGGGTGCGTCCACTGCACCACCTGAGGGGGCCCAACCCCAATAATAGGGACAGTTGCTAATCCACCATCCAAGTGATCGGACAGGGGAAAGATCTGGTTTAAGAGAGAGAGATGAGTGGGATGCGGTGGTCGTGGGGAATGTTGTGCGGGTGCTGAGAGATACATACGGCTACCCCACGTAGCCATTTAGTGTGTTATGATAATATAGCTTCGTATCAGTATCTTCTGATACCGGTACGAGGCCGGCAAACCTTAGGAAGCATTGGGAACGTGGCGGTGATTGTGGATTGCGGTCGATAATAAAGGCTCGACAACCCATAAATTTCGCGTCCGTCTCAATTAATTCACATGTCCCACCTGCGATACTGCTGCCTGGAAACCGTATCCAAGCGGCGGCGGAACGGATGGTCACAGCTTCACCCTTGAGGAAAGAATGTATAAAAGTGTCTAGAATCGTGTCATAAGCTTTTCTTTCGGCATCTGTTAGCGAAAATGATGCAAGAATGTCCTCGATACAAGTTAGTTGCCCATATAAAAAAATCAGTGCATCAACCTGTTCTTAATCTGGCTTGACTTTTAGCCCTTGTACTGTGCGGAAACACTCGAATCTTTGGGCCTATTTTGGCCAATTTTCCGCCTGTGCAAAGTTAAATTGCTCCACTGGTGGTGGCATCTCTATTGGATTCGCCTATGCCATAGGATATCTATCTTGATTTCTATGGTAATAATATGTTTACGGTGGTTAACCGTCTGTTCATTCTTTTGTTTGTTGACCACATGGCCGGTCCTTTGTCCTCTAACTGTGTGGTTTTCAATCGCGTGACCCGCGTGTCCATGACCACATCTGGGCATTGGCCGTACGCGTGTTTGTATCTTTGTTTGTTGGTCGCGTTTCCATTTGAAATTTCCCGTCTATATCGACCGGTTAAATCTCGTCGTATTTCGTGTCGTTTGATCAACGTAATTTTCCTGTCAGTTGGCGTCCGTTTTTTCTATTTTCGCTGTGTTATTCCGTGTGCTTGTTAATATGCTTAAACGACCAGTTTTGTGGGTTGAAAACAACAAATACTTTATTTAGGTTACTAAAGGGTTTAGTGTGGGCCACACAATCTTTCTCTTTTGAAAAAATATAGCGTAATAATTTTAAATTATACATAAATTTATAATTCTTGATTTTTATAGATTATCTTAATACTTCAAAAACTGAAGTTTTATGGAGCAAGATATCCTGTTTTTAATGTGTTGTTATAAGATGCACCCAGGCCTGGCACAATCCTTAGGAACAGCATGTGCATTGATAATTTTGACTGAAATTTAAGGGTAACCGGAAATTTCGGCTTGGAAGCTCTCCTTGAATATGTCTATATTTATTGAAACGTTGGATGCAGGATGTTACCGCTATAACGTCTTTGCACAAAAATAATCCAAACCTGCCTGTAATTCATTGTTTTTAAAATTTCCAAAATAACGAAAAGATAAGGAAGTTGGCAATGGCAAATCACATTTTAGTATGTGGTGCCAAACACCTAGCTGTGTACACTGATATAGAAATTATATTTCTGAAACATGCAATACTTAAATGTAATCAATCCATGTAATAGACATACGATCTGTGCATTTTTATGCTTGTAGCATTAGATGCATCTTAGTTTAAATAGATGTGATATATAGGTGTAAAGTGTTATTTAAGATAAACGAAAAAGATTCATATATATATACATATATGATAGACAGATAAATATGAACAATTTACCTTTGAACTGAGTAGGCGATAAATATTTTTTTTAATACTTGAATCCAGCCATAGTTGCGTATAGTTTTGAATTTCAATTTCTGGACTTAGTATGATTCCACTCACTGGTACAGCACATAGACTCAGTATATATTGTGCGTTATTCAGATTTATTTTAAAACTATCTTTTTTTGCCCAATATTTGCTTAAATCTGGTGTATCTAATCCAGCTAACATTGTTCCTGGCATTTGTAATTCTGCGACTGGTGTAAAGGCAACGTTCACTTTATATGGGCTAGAATTATAATGCACGATTCTTTCATATGTCTGGTAACAGCAAATAATCAGGCACATTACTGTAGCAATAAACCAAGCGATTCGAATAGTTGTTGATAAGCGTTTGTTCATTATTTTTGTGAACGCATCGTATTTGTCGTTATCAAGTGAGTTTTGCAATTCTTCCAAACAAATATTACGAATTTGATTTCGTCTGAAATTCATTTTGTGGTTTTTTTTTTTTAAGTTCTAAACTCCATTTACTCCTGTTTTTAATGGTTTCAGTTGAGTCGACAGTTGGTTTTCAGAAACCATACATTTATATATATGTACTACAAAATTATTTTAAAATATAATTTGCATCTTTAATTATATATCTGCATGACTTCGTTAATTAAATTTTGCAATTATTCAGGTTTTGAATTAAAATGTTTTATGAAACTTTTTTAATTAAAGTTTTAAAAATAAACTTTTTCCATTTAAATTTTATAAATAAAAACTTTCTAGTTAATTAATTATGTAAATAAAATTTTTTTAATTCAGTCAAAAAATCAATTGGTTTGAGAAAAAAAATTGTAAGTTATAATGAATTTAAAGCAATCAATTTAAAACTGAGACAGATTATGACCACCTCGACCAGAAAAATAACAAATTATTTTGAGAAATATGTGTTTTGTAAAAATTATTAGTTCAATAATTAATTTTTATTTGAGTAATAGAATATTTACTCAATCTTTGAAGAGGTTTTTCTTTCCATTCTAATATCAGCAAATGATTGTGATGACAAATATGCAATATGGGTAGTTAATTTATGTTAAAAACCTAAGTCTTTGCGTCTAAGCTTAGTGGACGTTGCCGCATACAATGTGCAAAGCAGCTGCTTGGAATAGAACTCTGTTGAGTAGAGATATGTTAAAAAATGAATGTGTTGATTAAAATTTTCGTTAAATGAACAAAAGAAGATACCCAGACACTATATATTGCTTTCATAAACTATATTTTCAATAAAATAAAAATACTTTAATCAATTAAATGAGAAGCGCAATAAGTATTTTTGCTTGATCGAACAAAATGTTAAAATGCGTATAATGAGCCCTGAGTATTCTGTGACTTCTTTCTTACAGCTTCTTGTTTTGAAAAGGTCAATGAGCATTTTGGAACATCTAACAAACAATTACGGTCAATTGTTAAAGATTAACGTATTGATTGATGTTTAAATACTTTAATCTTTAGATTATGATCTAAATGATAAATGTCAACAGTTATTTTTAATATTATTAAAAGTTATGCAATAATTATCTAATCTTAATAACAATTTAAGTGTTATTTAAACTTTGTGGAGTTTATTTTTTCATAATTATACAGATTCAAATAAAATATTTATTACAAAATTAATACTTGTTCTGTAAATTACATCCATCAAATGGGTTTCCTAACTTTGATTCATCCTGTGACTTTTCCAGGAAATATGCGTCTTGAGACCGTTAATAGGATGATTATTGTGGGCAGATACATAATCGATGATGTACAAACGTGAGTACATTAATTTTAAACAGTGTTTTAAGATTTCTAAAGTTGTTTTTCGCTCCAAAAATTACGACAACGTATTCAGCATGCTTAGAATACTTATATTTGTCGATTTAATACTCAATACCGATTAATACTTGCGATTCAGAATGTCCAAAGTTCATCCCTGATGATTTGGCGCAGGTATAAATTATAGAAACACAGATAAAACGAATAAACAATTTAATTAACTTGGAGATTACAAAAAGTGTGGCTTGTCACCTCGATTACAAGCCAACAACAATAGGTTAGTTGGGATACCTGGCAGCATCCCGTGCTAAAAATAGACTTAGAAACAAAATGACGTATGATCACAGGTAACTTGTTTTATCGGCGACATCTATTGGCGGAAAATGAAACCAATAACCATTCGATATACGAAATACATTGAATTAAACACTGCCAGGCATTTCAAAAATACAAAACTGCAAAACTAAATATAACTAACATTGTTTCAACAATTTGCAATAATAATAACAATATTAGTAATCACAGTAATTATTATAACAATAATACAATCACAGAAATCTCGTAAGTTCAACAATCCCACATTCTCCCCTCATTTTTGGCATTTGAGAGAATCCAAAAATTTAGTTAGTAACTTCAAACGATCCGACGACAATCGCTTAGTAAATACATCGACATGATTGTATTTAGTTCCGATAAACTTTATCTCGAACAGTCCTGACGAATAGTTTTCACGTAAATAATAAATCCGCATATCTTGGAAGCGGTTTCTATTATTTTCGACCACATCTTTCACATTGTAAATCGTGGCTTGATTGTTAATATGAATCGTAAAAGGGGTGGTGAAGATTGTCGAATTGGTTCACAAACTCGAAAAATTCTGGATAGCCAATCTATCTCCTTGACCAATTCGACCGCAGCCATCGGTTCAGCATCGCGTGTTGAGGTACCACCATTTTCTGGCGGGTTGCCTTCCACGCAATAGGGGTTGATCCGATGAATGAGACGTGGCCAGAATACAAGCGTCTTGTGTCCACACAATTACCCAAAGAGGCGTCGCAGTAAGAATAAAATTGTGGTTCTTCATCCTTGACTAGATGAATCCCTCGGTCCAAAGTCGAATTTAAATAGTGCAACAAATGGATCCCGGCATTCCATAAGTGAATATTGGGCTTATTCACGTATTGGGCCAAAAGGTTCGTGGCAAACATTATGTCGGGCCTAGTATGGCGGGCGACATAAAAAAGCGCTCTGACAATACTTCTGAGTGGAAATCGTTTTGCGTCAAATTCTTCTTCCGGAACTTCCTAGAATAATTTGAGGTCGAAGCCCAACTTTATCGGTTCAAAAACTCAAATTTTCTCAAACTTGCAAAACTTCAAAAATAATTTCTGAATGTAGTCCTTTTGGCATAATTTGATCTGTCCTTCCGAATACGTAATCTCGATTCCCAAAAATTGTTGCACTGGACCGAGAACCTTGATGTCAAATCGTTGTTGAAATTGCGTGATTGTCTCGTTAATCAATTGTTGATTCTTTGCCAAAACAATAATATCGTCAACGTATGTTACAATAATCATGTCCCATTTCCTGTGATATACGCAACGCGCTAACTTCACTTCCTCGAATCCCATTAGTTTAATGTCCGAATCTGATCGTTTAAACCACTGCAGACCACTTTGGTGTAATTCATATACAGAACGATGTAACCTCCAAACAAGATTATTTTTACGAGCGATCCCATCTGGAATTTCCATAAAGGTCTTTTCCTCGAGCATTCCATACAAATACGCGCACGTTACGTCAACATGCGTGGAAATCCAGCCATTGTATACAACACAAATCAGTAATCAGCTCTTCACAATAATAAAATTAACCATAGGAGTAGTAGTATTGGCGGTATAGGACAGGACGTCCTATAAATTTTTAACCCTTTAACTTCCGTCCTATGATATAGTACGTTCTATAAATTCTCTACTGGGGGCATTTCCGTCCTATAGATTAGGAAATGAGATAAGAGAAAAAAAAATATAAAATTTCTTAATTTTATTTTAAGTTTTTCAAATTTTAAGTGTTATATTAAAATCAGTTTTATTATTATTTAATTAAAATTAATTTAAATAAAAATATAAATAAAAATTTTTTTTAGTCTATTAAAAAATTATGTTAAACTTTTTTAATTTTTTAAATTTCTTTAATTATTGGTTATTTAGTTATTCAAATTAATTATTTAATTTTTATTTCAAATTAAATATTACTTCTTGTAGCTGACATTTAAAGATAGATAAATTCAATATGTCAATTCTTGTAATCTCAACTTCCTGTTGGGTAGCCATTTAGAGGCTTCTTGTTTTTAATTATATTATGAAATAATATTTAGTCATTTTCTATTGGTTGATTGATTTAAAAAACTCTACCAATGAGCTGGCATAAAAAATGTTAGTAATAAAAGCACTGTAGAAAAAAATCATTTTTGTTTTGATTTTGTGCTAGGATGGATGTGAAAAATTATATTTCTCAAGTGGGATGCATTGTTGATTTTGAAGGTTTTTCGATCAACAGGCATTTTTTAGTGAAGGAGCTTGGATTTGTTTTCTTGCATGATGATACTTTTGGAAGTTACACATTTCGAGTTGGAAGATATTCGTACTTGGATCCTAAAATACAAAATTGTGTGGACTGGGTTACTCGAAACATTCACGGGATTGCATTTGAGGACTCAAGACACGATTACCCGCAATCAAAAGTTTATGATGTTTTAAAACAACTTAGCAAGGTCTGTAAGATTGAATCGGGTCGAGAAGTCATAGCATTCAAAGGTGGGCACGTGGAAAAAGATGTATTAGAAGCATGCAAAATACCATACCTCAACTTGGAAGATGTAGGATGTCCAAAATTTCGAGAAT